>JBBHAA010002608.1:0-288739 GCA_037953035.1 Aquarana catesbeiana
GCACAGTAAGAGCCGGCGGAAATAGAGAAGAAATCAGCTGTACACGGCGCCTGTAAGAGGGCCCCTCGCGGGTTCGCATCGCTCACCACACTTCGGGCACGGCCTCGCTCGGCACTTTCTTATTCTCCCTCTAGGTCCACTTGGATGGTGGGGCTTCAACCTGGACCCAGGGCACAGGCGCCGTGTACAGCTGATTGAAGTTTTTCAGCAGCTGCTAGTCCTTTGTACTGTGCAAGTGCTGCGCAGTACAGGGGGGTCCTTATCCGCCGGGGGAACTTTCTTGTCAAGACACCGGTGTTCTGATGAGAAGTGTTCTCCTATCGGATAGTGTCCGCCTCGTACTGTGCAGGCGCAGTGCTTGTACAGTACGGAGGACAAGGAGACGCCAAAAGTCTCCGAAGTTGACCAGCTGACTATCAGCTGTACACGGCGCTTAGGCCCTTAATAGCGAACACTTTGTAAGAGGGGCCCCTCGCTGCGCTCGCCATGCTTCGGGCACAGCCTCGCTGCGCTCGGCATCTCCACTCCACTTAGATAGACTCGGGGCGCCATGTACAGCCGATTATCAGCTGTTGAACTTTGGAGACTTTCGGCGTCTCGTTTGTCATCCGTACTGCACACTACAGGGCGGACACTATCCGATGGGGGACAGTATACGACAAGACACCGGTTCACATTGCTGCGAATCCACTGCGGGTTCCCGCATCGCACCCGACTCACATGACAACTCACACTGCCATATGCAAACTGCTGGGAGTGTCAATACAATGTTAGTGACACAACCACCCCACCCCCCCTCCCCAATTTCAGCTCACATATCGCACTGCGAACTGACAGTTTGGACACGAATCGGAGCACATTGGTGTGACACCCATAAAATCCGATTCTGGTGCGGACCAAAGAAAAAAAAAAAAAAAAAAAAGTCCTTTGCGAGTTTGATCTGAAGGCGCTGCAAATTCAGCCACACTATCTGTATGGCTAAAATCACATCACACAGACAACACGTGACTTGCAGTGCGAATCGCATGCAATCTTGCAGAGCGTACCTATGTGAACCGGCACTAAGTGATCGAAATATGTCAAACCATCAATATGTACTTAAACTAGGGTTGTCCCAATACTGATACTGAGCATTTGCCCGAGTATTTGTACTCCGATGCTTCACCCGACACCGGGATAGTCAGGGTGATCGGTGCGGAGGGGGGAGTTACAAGCACCAAATTCAATAAAGCCTGACAGCCGTTTCTCCCCCCCCCCCCCCCCTGCCATCAGCTGCTTTAGTGAAATCTACACAGCGGTGATCAGTGCTTGTAAGTGCCCCCAAAGCCGCACCGATCACCGCTGTCCCTGTATCCTCCTTCAGTCCCCCTCTGTTCTGCTGCCGCCCCCCTCAGTTATCCTCCTCCCCCCCCCTCCGTTATCCTCTGCCCCCTCCATACTGCCGTCCCCCTCCGTTCTCATTCTCTGCCCCCTCGATCTTTCAGGATGGAGAGTGGAGGTAAGAGCCAGCAAATCTGACTCCTTCCTTTTCTGAATGTACAGTCAGTGATCACTGACTCTGTCCATTCACAGAACTGAAACATTGTAACCTGTGTTTACGATGCTTCAGTTTATGAATGGAGAGGAGCCTCTGTCTCCTCTCCATTCATTTTCAGTGCAGCTGAGAAGGGGACTGGGAAACATGTGTCCTCAGTCCCTTTCCCTGTCTCAAAGGGGAGATGTCAGGGGTCTATTAAGACCCCTGATATCTTACCAAAGCCCCCCAATTGGGCTAATGATGATTTAAAAAAAAAAAAAAAATTATAATAAAAAGAAATTGTAAAAAATTAAAACACACACTGACACTGTCCACTCCACCCCCCCCCCCCCACCTTTAATAAATAAAGAAAGCATTGTAATAAAAAAATCAAAACAAAATAAAAATTGTAAAAACAAAAAACTGACACACGTGCCACTATCACATGACATTTAAAAAAAAAAAAAAAAAAAAAAAAAAAAACAAAACACACCACCAGTAATTGGTATCGGCGAGTACTTGGAAAAAAAAAAAAAAAAAAAAAGTATCGGTCTTAAAGTGGTATCGGGACAACCGTTTAAAGAAAAAAAAAAATAAAAAGAAAAAAAATCTTTAAACTGCTCCATCGCAGACCGTGTGTAAGAAACGCAAACTCACCACAAACACATAATAAATGCACATCGCAGCAATTGCAATCTTTTAAACATCAGTGTATATGGAGAGGACGGCTCCTCACCCCAGAAGAGACTCCTTTAAACAGGTAGATATAAAAATGCGCACTTACATCTGATGGTGCTGCAAGTCAGCTTTTAGTGATCGCACTCACTGTTTTAGACACACTTCCTGGTGAAGTGTTTATCACGAAATGCATTGAAGCTGCTCATCCACCTGTATCTACATCATTTCCAGTTTCCACCTCTGGTGCTCTGGAATGCACACCGGTGTTCTGTCAGATTAGGCGACCTGTCAGATTTTGTTACCGAAGTGATGTTCTGCAGCGCCCATCTTGGTACACCCCGCAGTAAGCATGCAGTCAGAAGGCGACAGCAGACATCTCTTTACACCCACCCAAGTCTTGCATTTGCATGTAAACTGAGTTTATATAGTGAAATACAGGATTTTCAAATCAGTCAGACTGTTTTGATGTTGAATTTTAAAAGCTGTGGCAAGCCCGCTGATCTGACAGGTTTACTGATCTGACAGAACACCGCTACTTATATAATTCAACATCTAAACAGTCTGGCGGATATCAAAATAATGTTTTATATAAGAAAAGTTTAATGGTAAAAAAAAAAAGTGTTGGATGCAAAACTCTGGTGTAAAAAGATATCAGCTTGACTATTGACTTACTGCGGACAATGGTGGGGTGTACCAAGATGGCGGTTGTGGAACGACCCGTCACAAAATTTTACAGGTCGCCTAATCTGACAACTCCAGACTTGAGAGAAACACCCCACTACCAAGGTCCCCCCCTCCTCTCCACTACTTCGCCCCCCCCTTCCCTACCTGCCCCCTTCTCTCCCCTGCTTGTGCACTACCTGCTCACCATCTCCCCTCCTTGTCCCCCCTGCTCTTCCCTCCTTGTGCACTACCTGCTCACCATCTCCCCTCCTTGTCCCCCCTTCTCTTCCCTCCTTGTGCACTACCTGCCCCCCCTCTCCTTGTCTCCCACCTGCCCCCCTTCTCTTGCTGCCTTGTCTCCCCCCTCCTTGTGCACTGCCTGCCCCCTTCTCTCTCCTCGTCCCCCACCTTCCCCCCCCCCTGTGCACTGCCTGCCCCCCTTTCTCTCCCCTCCTTGTGCACTACCTGCCCCCCCTCTCCTTGTCCCCCACCTTCCCCCCCCTTCTCTTGCCGCCTTGTTGTCTCCCCCCTCCTTGTGCACTGCCTGCCCCCCCTTCTCTCCCCTCATCCCCTATTCCCCCCCCCCCCCCTTGTACACTGCCTGCCCCCTTCTCTCCCCTCATCCCCTACCTTCTCTCCCCCCCCCCTGTACACTGCCTGCCCCCCTTCTCACCCCCTTTGTGCACTACCCCCCCCCTCCCTTGTCCCCCCCTCTCTCCCCTCTTTGTGCACTACCTTCCCCCCTTGTCCCCCTTATTGTGCACTACCCCCCTCCTTGTCCCCCCCTCGTGCACTACCTGCCCCCCTTCGTCTCTCTCTCTCCTTGTCCCCCTTCTTGTGCACTACCTGCCCCCCTCATCCACCCTTCTCTCTCCTCCTTTCCACTACCTGCCCCCCCTCTCCACCCCAATCAGCCCTGTGTGCAGTTACTTCCCCCCCCTCCTCTGCTCCTCTAGTACAGCCTGAGATCCCACCATACAGAGTCCCTATACCTGTACAGTGGGGGATGGGAGAGTGAGATGGGCTCAGAAGATAGACGGTCCCGGAGATCGGTGTGGAGGAGACAAGCCGGTACTTACCCGGAGCTCGGAGACCGGTAAATCCTCATCTCCCCTCCGTACACATCACTCCTCTCCCGCGTTTTTTGTTTTATCTCCCGCGCGCACCAACACCTGCCCCGCCCCTCCCCATACAAACCAATCCACACCACCATACAACCTAAACCCCGCCCCTTGTGTCCTTCTATAGACAGACTCCGCCTAGAAATGACACCGGGGGCGGTACTCAGTGACAGATCTGAGAATTGTTACATTTTATACGCGGGAGAAATCGATACAAAGTGACAGCGCGCGCTCCGAGTATTTCTATTCATTTTATTATTATTATTATTATTATTAGTATTATTATTCATTACAGAATTATTATTATTATTATTATTCATTACAGAATTATTATTATTATTATTATTCATTACAGAATTATTATTATTATTCATTACAATATTATTATTTTTATTTACTATAATTTCTATTAAGCTGAATTCAAAGTGTAACCAAAAGCAAAACCTCTTTTTTTTATCTTCGGATATTGATGGTTTATGACCCGTCAGGTTATATTGCTGTCGGTGTCTCTGGTAGGGAAATTCAGGTTCTATTTGTTCATTTTCTTTAATCCAAAGTGAAAGTCTCAACCTTTGGGTTGTCACCAGAACAGGAATTGAGGAGAATCTTCCAATGGGGACACTAGTTTTGGTGACAACCAGGGATTCCCTCTCACTTCCTGTTTTGTCTATGGGACAGGAAGTGAAGGGAAATCTCCCCAATGGGACACAGATGACAACAAAAAAAAGGTGTCAAACCTTTTCTTACGCTGGCCAAACCTTTTAAAAAAAAAAGTTTTGCCTTTAGTTCTGCCGCCCCCCCCCCCCCCATGTACCATTTACTGCATGGCGGCTCCTCTGCACAGAATCGCTTACAGGCACACGATTCTGTACTTCCGGGTTCTGGGGCTCGCCACCGGTGAATACGTCCCGCTCTGATTGGACACAGTGGGAGCCAATCAGCGGATGCGATGTCCGCTGGGACCTGCCGATCGTTCGAGGTGCAGTCAGAGCGCCATTCTGTGATGAGGGAAGGAGATCTTGTGCTTCTCCTAAGCAGGAACACGGATCTCTGCCTTCCCACAGTACAAGCACCTCCCCCACAGTTAGCAAACTCCATAGGCACACATTTAACCCTTTGATCGCCCCCAATGTTAACCCTTTCCCAGGCTAGTGTCATTAGTACAGTGACAGTGCATATTTTTAGCACTTATCACTGTATTAGTGTCACTGGTCCCCCAAAAAGTGCCAGGTGTCCCATTTGTTCGCCGCAATATCGCAGACCCGCTAGAAGTCGCTGATCGCCGACATTGCTAGTAAAAAAAAATAAATAAAAATTCCAAAAATTTATCCCATAGTTTGTAGACACAATAACTTTTGCGCAAACCAATCAATATACGCTTATTGGGATTTTTTTTTTTTTTTTTACCAAAAATATGTAGCAGAATATATATTGGCCTAAATTGATAAAGACATTTTTTTTTTTTATTGGATATGTTTTATAGCAGAATATAAACAAAAATATTTGTGTGTGTGTTTTTTGTTTTTTTTTTGTTTATAGAGCAAAAAATAAAAACCGCAGAGGTGATCAAATACCACAAAAGAAAGTTCTATTTGTGGGGAAAAAAGGACGTCAATTTTACTTGGGTATAACATCGCACAACCGCGCAATTGTCAGTTAAAGTACCTCAGTGCAGTATCGCAAGAAATGGCCTGGTCATAAGGGGGTAAATCTTCCGGAGCTGAAGTGGTTTAAGGCAGATATAAATACAGCGCTTCATTCATTGTTTATCTGCCTTAAAGCAGAACTAAAGGCAAAACTTTAAAACGTTTTGGACAGTGTAAGAAAGGGTTTGACACCCTGTCACTTTTTTTTTTGGACATCTGTGTCTGATTGGGGAGATTTTCCTTTCACTTCCTGTCCCATAGCCACAACAGGAAGTGAGGGGGGAATCCCTGATTGTCACCAGAACTAGTGTCCCCATTGGAAGATTTCTCCTCAATTCCTGTTCTGGTGACAACCTAAAGTTTGAGATTTTCTCTCTCGGTGATAAAGATAAAAAGGACAAATAGGAGGGTGAATCTTCCGAAGGGCATATTCACTCCAGATGAGGGGGGAGGGGACTGCATTGGGCAGCTATTCAAGTGCAATCCCAACACACAGCAAAATGCCTCCTATGTGCCCATTTCACAATACAACACTGAGAAAAAGTACTGCCCCATGTCTGATCCCCTGCACTCCTCTCCTCCATACTGCCCCATGTCTGATCCCCTGCACTCCTCTCCTCCATACTGCCCCATGTCTGACCCCCTGTACTCCTCTCCTACATACTGCCCCATGTCTGACCCCCTGTACTCCTCTCCTACATACTGCCCCATGTCTGAACCCCCCTGTACTCCTCTCCTACATACTGCCCCATGTCTGACCCCCTGCACTCCTCTCCTACATAGTGCCCCATGTCTGACCCCCTGTACTCCTCTCCTACATACTGCCCCATGTCTGACCCCCTGCACTCCTCTCCTACATAGTGCCCCATGTCTGACCCCCTGCACTCCTCTCCTACATAGTGCCCCATGTCTGACCCCCTGTACTCCTCTCCTACATACTGCCCCATGTCTGACCCCCTGTACTCCTCTCCTCCATACTGCCCCATGTCTGACCCCCTGCACTCCTCTCCTCCATACTGCCCCATGTCTGACCCCCTGCACTCCTCTCCTACATACTGCCCCATGTCTGACCCCCTGTACTCCTCTCCTACATACTGCCCCATGTCTGACCCCCTGCACTCCTCTCCTACATACTGCCCCATGTCTGACCCCCCCCGTACTCCTCTCCTACATACTGCCCCATGTCTGACCCCCCCGTACTCCTCTCCTACATACTGCCCCATGTCTGACCCCCTGCACTCCTCTCCTACATACTGCCCCATGTCTGACCCCCCGTACTCCTCTCCTACATACTGCCCCATGTCTGACCCCCTGTACTCCTCTCCTACATACTGCTCCACTCCAGACCCCCTGTACTCCTCTCCTACATACTGACCCCCTGCACACACTGGCTGCCATCCGACATTCACCCTCCATATCTTTACATAGAGCTCTCTGTCCCTTGTACATTCTGTACACTTATATCCTCTATACTCCTCCTTCATCGCACCCTCCTCACTCCTCCTTCATTACACCCTCCTCACTCCTCCTTCATCACACCCTCCACACTCCTCCTTCATCACACCCTCTACACACCTCCTTCATCACACCCTCCTCACTCCTCCTTCATCACACCCTCTACACTCCTCCTTCATCACACCCTCCTCACTCCTCCTTCATCACACCCTCCTCACTCCTCCTTCATCACACCCTCTACACTCCTCCTTCATCACACCCTCTACACACCTCCTTCATCGCACCCTCCACACTCCCCCTTCATCACACCCTCCTCACTCCTCCTTCATCACACCCTCTACACACCTCCTTCATCGCACCCTCTACACTCCTCCTTCATCGCACCCTCTACACTCCTCCTTCATCACACCCTCCTCACTCCTCCTTCATTACACACTCCTCACTCCTCCTTCATCACACACTACTCTCTCTCTTCTGCCAATGCTGCCCACAATACCACCCTTCATACTCCTTTTTTTTAATACTGAATGCCACCATCTCCTCCACAGTCATCTCATCTTCTCCCCTCTCTCCTCATACCCTCCACAGTGCTCTCCTCTCCTCTCCTCTTCTCCCCTCTCTCTCTCCTCATACCCTCCACAGTGCTCTCCTCTCCTCTTCTCTTCTCCTCTCTCTCTCTCTCCTCATACCCTCCACAGTGCCCAAACTCTGTTTCTTTTCTTTGGGGGCCGCATCAGCATTATGGTTGCCTTTAAAGGGCCAATTGTATCTGTAAGCCAAGATGTCTCCACCCCCCCCACCATCAGAAGTCAAGAGCCCCCCACCCTCCTGTACATCACTGTGCACCCCCCTTCCCCCCTTAACTTGTGCTGCTGCTGGGAAGAAGTTGGAGGTGAAGCTGGGAAACGGTGCAGGGTCTGGAGGACTGGAGTCTGCCAAATTTTAAGATGAGGGGGTGCTGTGGCTGCACAGAGAGGTGCTGGATCTGTAGGAGAAGTTCTGTCCTCCTCTCTGCTGCTGATGTGGAGGGGCAGAGACGAGCCTCTCGACAGCTACACAGAGAATCGCAGGATCTGGAGGGGGCAGTTCTGTCCTCTCTGCTGCTGACTGCTGAGGGTGCCACAGCTGTAGTAGAGGTGTGAGGGCCACGTGAAATGGCCGGTGGGTCTTGTGTTTGACACGTTTATTAGAGGACAAATGTGTCCATTATGTAGCTGCTTCCGGCATAGTAGTGCTGCACCATGGTTAGCTGTTCTCTCTCTAAAGTCTGATTGTAACAAATATGTAGAAGTGGGAGGATTTTGCTGATCTGCTTTTCATATAAAGGTATTACAGACACCATAGATTTGTATCCAGTGGTCGGGGGTAGCAGACAAATGATCCCAATTTATTACCTGAATAGATCGTTCCTGAGCCTGGAGATTGAAGAATGGAACACTAAGATGCCAGGCTGGTTCTGTCAGTCTGGGGGGCAGATATTGGGGGGCAACTGTCACCTTTCCGGGGCAGAATTATTATTGGGGTAATAAATCAAACTGCTCTGTAGAACATGCGAGATGTTATAATATACTGTGACATAGAACGGTAACTTTGTTTCATGTTATGTTTTTTCTTCTCCTTTTGCTTCAGCGATATTACAGGTCAGTTATAAAGTTTCTATAGAATTGTCTATTTCTATTTCTATACATTATCTGGGCTGTACAATGATGTCTCACAAAATGGTTCTGATGGACTTCTTCTCTGACAGATACCGATCCGAATTCCCGAACAATCTCAGTACTTCTCATTGGAATATTCCATTGGGTGAGTAATATTTATATAGTATTTCTCTAATCCTGGGGTCACATATGTGCGGCCCGAGATGCGGTGTGATTGTAAAGCCCAGTGCGCTGCGATTTCCCTCATGCAGTGCGATTCCCCAGCAAAGTGTATGAGACTGGAAATCGCACCGCACTGGAAAATCACACAGGACTCTATTTAATATCAGACAGCAGCCGCCCCCCATGTATGAGATCGGCTCCGCAGAAAAGACTTTTGTTTCACGTGTCATGTGAATTGTTGTGTTCAAAACGCATCAGAATTTGTATATATGTGGCGAGGCTGAATGATATCACTGAAGTGAGGACGGCTATTATCTGTACCAGCATTACCTTTAGGCTGGGTTCACACTGGGGCGGGCGTCGGCGGTAAAGCAGCATTTTAGCGGTGCTATTCGACTGCCAGCACCCTTTTTCGGCCGCTAGCGGGGGTTAAAACTGGCCGCAAAGTGCTGATGCCCCAGGGGTAGGAGGGGTGTGTAAACCGCTTCTACAGCGCTGCAAAGATGCAGCTTGCAGGACTTTTTTTTACCATCCTGCAAGCGCACCGCTCCAGTGTGAAAGCACTCGGGCTCCTACCCTGGACAGACAGGAGGGGCTCTTTACATGTGAACCGGCTCCATAGAGAGCCAGTCAGTCTCCTGTCATGTGAATTGGATGAGAGGAAACCCACATCCAATTCACACTAGTGTGAACTCAGCCTTAAGCTAGCATGCAAAAACCAATGTGACATTATTGTGACGTTGGATCCATTTATTTTGTCAGTACTTTTACTCTGTTTTATGTATTTAAACAATTGATTATACACTATATTGCCAAAAGTATTGGGACAACCCTCCAAATCATTGGATTCAGGTGTTCCAATCCCCTCCATGGACACAGGTGTATAAAATCGCACACCTCGGCATGCAGACGGCTTCTACAGCTCAGTGAATACAAGCGTGGTCCCGGGATAGGTGGCCACCTGTGCAATAAGTCCATCTGTGAAATTTCCTTGCTACTAAATCTTCCACAGTCACCTGTTAGTGGTATTATAACAAAGTGGAAGCAACTGGGACCAGCAATTCAGCCACAAAGTGGTAGGCCACGTAAAAATGACAGAGTGGGTTCAATTAGGGCTGGGGAAAAAATTGATTCAAATCTTGAATCGAGTTGAGAGGTCAAATCGATTCAAAATTTAAGCAAATCGATTTTTTTTTTTCACCGCGTCGGTCCTGAGGAGTTGCGGGCAGGAGTTTTTAGGCGAGGCTTCGGCCTAGTCCACAACTTTGGCCTAGTCCGTGAGGCTGGACGCTGCGGACTAGGCCGAAGCCATGGCCTCGCCTAAAAACTCCTGCCCGCAACTCCTCAGGACCGGCATGGTGAAAAAAAAAAAATCGATTCGAATCGTGAATCAAGTTTTTTTCTTTTTCAGAAAATCTCCCAGCCCTAGGTTCAATGCATGCTGAGGCTCACAGTGCACAGAAGTCATCAACTGTCTGCTGAGTCGATAGTTACAGACTTCCAAACTTCTTGTGGCCCCCAGATTAGCACAACAACGGTGCACAGAGAGCTTCATGGAATGGGGTTTCATGGAATGGGGTTTCATGGAATGGGCTTCATGGAATGGGGTTTCATGGAATGGGGTTTCATGGAATAGGCTTCATGGAATGGGGTTTCATGGAATGGGGTTTCATGGAATAGGCTTCATGGAATGGGGTTTCATGGAATGGGTTTCCATGGAATGGGTTTCCATGGAATGGGCTTCATGGAATGGGGTTTCATGGAATGGGGTTTCATGGAATAGGCTTCATGGAATGGGGTTTCATGGAATGGGTTTCCATGGAATGGGTTTCCATGGAATGGGTTTCCATGGAATGGGTTTCATGGAATGGGCTTCATGGAATGGGGTTTCATGGAATGGGTTTCCATGGAATGGGTTTCCATGGAATGGGCTTCATGGGATGGGTTTCATGGAATGGGCTTCATGGAATGGGGTTTCATGGAATGGGGTTTCATGGAATGGGGTTTCATGGAATGGGCTTCATGGAATGGGTTTCCATGGCTGAGCAGCTGCATCCAAGCCTAAAGCCTCGTACACACGATCAGATTTTCGGACAACCGAACGTCTGATTTTTGTGGCATGCTGGTCTCATGTCGAAAGTGAAGAGGTTACTCACCATATGAAAATTTTCATACAACGTCAGAAGTGACGTAATGGGGTTTATTTACTAAAACTGGAGAGTGCAAAATTAGGCTCACTTCTGCAGAGAAACCAATCAGCTTCCAGGTTATATTACCAAAGCTTCAATGAACAAACTGAGGTTAGAAGCTGATTGGCTACCGTGCACAGCTGCACCAGATTGTGAGCACTCCAGTTTTAGTAACTCTCCCCCATTGTGTTGAATCGTTTTCTATGTATTCTTTCATTTCTGAGCATGCGTAGTCTTGCTCTTGCGGGTTGCAGATTCAGTGATGTAAAACACTCCGCCACTGGACTCTAGAGCAGTGGAGACGTGTGCCTGACTGCATTGTGCAAAGTGCAAAGTTTGGTGGAGGGGGGATTATGGTGGGGGGGTGTTTTTGAGGGGTTGGGTTTGGCCCCCTAGTTCCAGTGAAAGGAACTCTTAAGGCATCAGAATACCAAGACATTTTGGACAATTTCATGCTCCCAACTTTGTGGGAACAGTTTGGGGACGGCCCCTTCCTGTTCCAACATGACTGCTCACCAGTGCACAAAGCAAGGTCCATAAAGACATGGATGAGCGCGTTTGGGGTGGAGGAACTTGACTGGCCTGCACAGAGTCCTGACCTCAACCAGATAAAACACCTTTGGGATGAATTAGAGCGGAGACTGCGAGCCAGGCCTTCTCGTCCAACATCAGTGCCTGACCTCACAAATGCGCTTCTGGTAGAATGGTCCAACATTCCCATAGACTCCCTCCTAAACCTTGTGGACGGCCTTCCCAGAAGAGTTGAAGCTGTTATAGCTGCAAAGGGCGGAGCCAACTCAATATTGAACCCTACGGACTAAGACTGGGATGCCATTAAAGTTCATGTGCGTGTAAAGGCAGGTGTCCCAATACTTTTGGTAATGTAGTGTAAGTACATAGCTGAACCTTGTGGAGACAGCGAGGAAGGTTTGGAACCTCTGGCAGGTTTTAAATGATGTCTGTACCCCCATGGGAGTTTAGATGATGTGTATTTCACTCCAAACCTGGCTGTAGATACAGGGAGATAAGAAGCTCCATACTAACCCACTGAGGTTCCAGGTTGGGCACCAGGGGTCTTAAGCTGACCAAACGCTGTTTGAATTTTGTCAGTTCATTGGGTACAATTCAAAATTTCGATCTGTTTGTGGCACAGATGGCTGCCTCCTGCCCAACATCCCTTCATAGAAAATTAAAGGTACCAGGAGGAAAATTGTCAGTGGGTGCAGCTTCTATTCAAATCGGATGCAGTTGCTGTTTGGGTATTTTGTTGGCGGGAACCTGAGATTCATCCATCCACTGCGGTTATAGGGGAAATTGTATCGGGACACAGGGGGGGGGAGGGGCTAGGTGGTAAGATTTGTGCGAGGAGGAGGAATTAGGTGTGACACAAACTTTGTGCTGGGGGGGCGATTTGTGCATCAAGGTGGGAGTGCAGCATAGGCGTACACAGCCTATTGCATTAATGTACACCCCAGAGTTCAAACACACACGTGTGTGTGTGTGTATGTGTGTATATATATATATATATATATATATATATATATATATATATAATAAATCTGTAGAGGTTGGTGTCAGTAGGATAGTGGATGGTCTCAGTCAGTAGGATAGTGGTTGGTGTCACTCAGTAGAGCAGTGGACGGTATCAGTGTGTTTTTTTTTTTTTTTTTTTTGAGCCCCATTGGGGAACGTTAGTGAAATATCATGAGTCTAAACAGACCCCCCTTGTCTGTCTTTTGAGCCAGAGAAGGGACTGAAGACAAGATCCCCCAGTCCCTTTGGACAGTAATTGAGTGGGAAGTGTCCTGTGCTAAGTGGCCTCCTATTCATTCACAAACTGAAGCATAGAAAACACAGCTTCAGTTATGAGTGATCTGTACCCAAACAGCAGGAGGAATTGGTGCTGCATGAGCTTATTAGGGTGTGCCCAGGCACACCCAGCATACCCCATGCACACACCTGTGCGGTAAAAAATGTCGGGGCAAAGGATAGGAGGTCAGCAGGGCAGAGGATAGGATCAGCAGTTTACAGAGGCTATTAGTTTTTAGGACAATGGATGGAAGGTCAGTAGGGAATGGGCAGAAGACGGGGGTCACGGCTGGCAGGGGCAGAGGACGGGGGTCACGGCTGGCAGGGGCAGAGGACGGGGGTCACGGCTGGCAGGGGCAGAGGACGGGGGTCACGGCTGGCAGGGGCAGAGGACGGGGGTCACGGCTGGCAGGGGCAGAGGACGGGGGTCACGGCTGGCAGGGGCAGAGGACGGGGGTCACGGCTGGCACATCGCTTGGCTGTATGCAGCTTCTCCTGCCCACACTACACAAAGCTAAAATCACATTCTATTACTTACATCCAGGGCTTTTTTTCTGCCGGAACACGGCGGAACGGCGTTCCGCCACCTCTGGCAGCCCTGTCCTCTCCATCCAGGACACTTTTATATGTCAGTCAGTGACCCGAGTCCCACGCCGCAACCGCTGCTTTTTTTTCCCTGAGCTTCAGGAGTTGTTGTTCCCGTCCAGCCCTGCCCAGCAGCACATGTCCCGCCCAGCGGCTCCCATCCTGCCCTGCCCAGCAGCTCACGTCTTGCCCAGCAGCTCCCGTCCCGGCCTGCACTACCTCCCTGTCAGACTTGTGCAGCTCGTGAAGTGTTCCGCCGGAACTGCACTGTGGAAAATATCCTGGAGAGGAGGTGAGTGCACTGGAAACTATGGAGGGATGGAGGGGAGGGGGGGCGGGGCGAGTGGCACCTGCAGGGGAAGGTGAGAGCTGTGGACTGCAGTGGGGGTGAATTTGTGAATGGGGGTGAAGTTGTTAGAGCTGGAAAGGGGGACAGTTTGTGCAAAGTGCTGAGTAGTAGGGAGGGGGGGCAGGTGGTACAGTAACAAGAGCTGGTAAGGGGGGGTTGGCAGGTTGTTTGAAGGTGACAGGGGGTGAGGAGGTGAAAGTTGGAGAGCTGAAGAGATGAAAGCTGTGGATTGGGGTAATCTGTAGATGGGGGTGCAGTAGTGGAAGGGGGGTAGAGGCAAGCTGTAGTTGTGGACTGGGGGTGTAAGCTGTAGATGTGGGGGCTGCAGAGTTGAGTTGTTGACAGGGGGTACAAAGGTGAGTTGTGGGGGGTGCTAAGATGACATGTGGACAGGGGTGCAGAATTGAGGAGGGACAGGGGAAAGAAGAGGTGAGCCGTGGATAGGAGGGAAGAAGAGGTGAGCCGTGGATAGGAGGGAAGAAGAGGTGAGCCGTGGATAGGAGGGAAGAAGAGGTGAGCCGTGGATAGGGGGGAAGAAGAGGTGAGCCGTGGATAGGGGGGAAGAAGAGGTGAGCCGTGGATAGGGGGGAAGAAGAGGTGAGCCGTGGAGAGGGGGGAAGAAGAGGTGAGCCGTGGACAGGAGGGAAGAAGAGGTGAGCCGTGGACAGGAGGGAAGAAGAGGTGAGCCGTGGACAGGAGGGAAGAAGAGGTGAGCCGTGGATAGGGGGGAAGAAGAGGTGAGCCGTGGATAGGGGGGAAGAAGAGGCGAGCCGTGGACAGGGGAAAGAGCTGAGCTGTGGATGGGGGGCAGAAGAAGTTAGCTGCAGACGGGTGGAAGAAGAGGTGAGCTGTGGAAGGGGGCATAGGTCAGCTGTGGACAAGGTGAAGATTGAATGGGGGGCATAAAGGTGAGCAATAGATTACATTGGGGAAGATATGTAAGTGCTGTCCGCCGATTTTTTTTTTTTTTTTTTTCTGTGCCCTGTGTGAAACACACACCTCATCACTTCAGAGTACACTTTCCTGAGCCCTGTGTGTTATGCGCTCCTAAGTGCCGCACTCTGTGCCTTTTGGGCCTACGCGGATCTTGCGTTGCTTTACTTCTCTCCCCATGGAACGACAGAATTGGGGGTGGAGAGTTGCCTGGGGAGGGTGAGTTCCTGCACCTATTTTCTGAGAAAAAAAGCCCTGCTTACATCCATGATCTTCACAAATCCAACTGGATTTGTTAGAAAGGGAAACGGGTTACTAGCGGCTACTCCAAAAAAATGAATGCCCGTCTAACGCCTGTGATGGTTGAGGACTATCTTGGTACCCAATAAGTTAGGCTAATATAAGTAAAAATATACAAATTTATTAAAGACAGCAAATAAAAATAATACAAAAACAACAAAGCATGAATAGACTTGTTGTATGTAGTTACATAAATTAAACAAGTAATTGATATAACACCCATCTGATAAATGGGAACACAGTGATTTAATTGCAGACGTTGTCCTCTACATGTTTCATGACGAAAGTCACTTCTTCAGGAGGGGTCAGAATATACCTAAATCTAAAGAAAAATATTACAGGGTCAAACAAATACAGAAATAAAAAAATAGCCGAGCTATCAATAAATGAATTAAACATGGAGTGGTACATACAAATTAATGAGACTCGCCACTGAAAGCCCAGGTGGGCATTGAATGGCATTGTAGACACCTTACTCCAGGTGTCTCACCCTGGGGTGGACACGGGAGGCTGTAGGTGTTGGATGGACTAAAATAAAAATTATATAATGAAATGGTGTTAGTATAGGACCATTTCTCGAGTCGTCACTCAGGGAGTGAAAAGAATGAAGGGCATGGGAAGGGAAGGAAGAGAAAACTGTAGTTGTATGTGGGAGGAGGGGAGAAAGGGAGAGCGGAAAAAAAGGAGGGGGGGGACAGGATTTGTGGGTGTGTGTGTGTGGGGGGGGGGGGGTTCAGTAGAAGGGGTATTTGAACTGGGAGGAGGGACATTGTTTGTGCTTTGGGAGAATTTGGGTTTGCAGAGGAAATTTGCATTTAGGATGATGAGTATGCAGATTAGTAGTGGAATGTATGTTTTTTGGTTTTGTGTTTTTGGGGGGGTGGAAAGGGGGAATCTTTTCTAAAAGCGGAAATTTGGGGTGGGGTAGTGCTTTTTGGGGAAAATGTTCTCTCTTGACCCCTGCAGTCTGCATTATAGACTTGGGTGTACCAATACGGGTCGCAATGGCTCCCCCACCCCCCTCATGCTCCGGGGGGCCCAGATAGCAAAAGAAACAGGAGGGGTGGTGGGGCAGCATTTGCTAAAACTGATCTGCTGTATTTTCCTGCAGCAGCTGAAAGTCTACTTCTCCTCGTCCCCATCCAGCTGCTGCAGGACCATAATAAGGGGGCCCCGCGACAGGAGTAAATGGCCTTCTGATCAGCAGAAAGGGCCCCACTCTGAATGGGGGATGACAGACAGGGGGGCCCTTCAGAACCCCATTTGCAAGAAAACCTGAAGGTTCTAGTTACGCCTCTGATTACAGACCGCCTTACTAACCTTGTGTGTTGCATATTCCTGACCCCTGCATTCTGTGTTATGTACTCCTAACCCAGCACTGACTGCACTATATTGTACATTACATATTCCTGATCAAAGTCTTCATTGTCTCATCAGTTCATGGTTGCTAAGCAGTTCCTGACTATTTTAATGAAGTACCTCTTTAAGGTAGGCTCAAAGTGTTGGCTCTCTATTTTCAGTGCACATAAATCATTGTGCTGAGGTTTATGTGTGTGAGATGTGCTTATGGCGCAGCAATCATATATTATGGGGGTTGGTGGGAGCGAAGTAAACTTGAGGGTACAGATATTAGGGAAAATGTATTGGGTAATATTGCACTTCTCCACTTTACCCAGTACATTTTACTGAAAAGCCAAGGGCTTAATATTACTTTAATCTCCTCCCACTGTTAACATTATTTGCCACATTACCACTATCTTTGGGGTGCCCAAAATCTTGCAATCCTAGCAATGCCCCCTTCTTGCTCAATCATCTCACCTGTGGTTGTGTCTTTCATATTTTCAGATGTGTTGCAAAGTGAATAGAGAAGATCTTCCACTGGGGATTATGGAGGAAGGATTTTTGCAACCCATCCACAATGAATCCACAGCCACCCAGAGGATCCCTGAAGATCTTCCTCTGAGTATCCAAGAGGTTGGATTTTCACAACCCATCCACATCTACCCATGGGACGCCTGAAGATATTCCTTGGAGTATCATAGAGGTTGGATGTTGGCAACCCATCCACAACGAACCTACATCCACCCATGAGATTCCTGAAGATCTTCCTCAGTTTAATGGAGGCTGGGTGTTCACAACCCATCCAAAACGAGTCCACATCCACCCATATTTATGGGATCATTGAAGATTTACATCCGGGGGAGGGGGGTGCAGACCACCAATCTAGAATTATTCCACATCATGAATGAGAAGAGATCTCTTCCTGGAGCAGAGGATGGATCTAGGCTCAACAAACTCAACTAGAGGAATGGATACCCCCACCCCATTTGGATGCCTATTCCTGTCCATGTGGGGTAGACTTTTGGAGGATATGAACTGATAACTTATTTTATCTACTTTTTATATTATGTGATTGTACGTATGTTGTTGTTTCAAGGAAACCCAGCCAAAACCTTTTTATTTAGTGCAGAGCCAAGTGGGGAAGGGTTAGAGCCTCATTCCGACTGTAAATGTTTGTGTACCTGTTGGGGGGGATTCACTTTCACTTCCTGTTCCAGTGACTACGCCAGAAGTAAGGGAAATCAGCCCAACACAGATACAAGAAGCTCTAAACCACCCCCACACAACTTTTTATAGCTGTGTTTAAAAAAAAAAACACTCCAAAATGCCAAGAGAGTTTCGTTTTAAAGATAACTTTTTAGAAAGATCCAGTCATAAGTAAAGTATCAGAGGTTATATAGGTGTCTATTTATAAAAAAAAAATAAGAAGAAGAATTGTTACACAAATGTCACAAACTTTTGCCCAGCCACCATGAATATTCACTATAATTTGCCTAACTTAAATTTCCTATAATAGTCAGCTCCATCTAATGTCCATAATGTGGTAATTTTTGGATTGATTTATATCAGGAAAATTCATTTTTGGCCACTAGATGGCGGTAACGATGATAGGAAATAAACATACTTGGTGAATAATGGTGATTATTCATGATGGCTCAGCGAATGCTTGTGACGTTTATCCATCTTCTTTTTTTGTTCATTTATAAATAGACCCCTTAATATTGAATAGTTGCTGCCTGATCTTACACGGTCTCCCTATTCCTAAGAGTGTGCTGGGTAAAGAATTGTGTGGGATTTATATGCACTGCGCCTATATAAAGAACAAACAAAAAAAAAAACCTAAATAGGCGCTACCAAATAATCAAACTACTATAATGAGCAAAACAGAAAAATCATTACGGTAATCACTGTGCAGAAAAATATTAAAGTGCAAAATAGTTTGTGCACTCCTGATGAAGTCACTTATGATGAAATGCTGTGAGTGGGCGGGGACACATTGATGTCGTCGGGCACACCAGGAAGTCCCACTGTTACATAGCCTAGAGTGGGAGGAGGGTGGCTAAGCGCAAGTTCTGGTGCTGTTACAGCACTTGTCTTGTGAGTGAGCTGTCTTTGTGCTTTGTCAAAATTTTATGGTTTTATGCCGGGGGGGGGGGGGGGTGAATTGAGAGGGATTATTGGCAGATGAGTGGTAGAGAGAAGGACCGTGTGTGAGGACTGTTGTAGATTTGATAATTGACTTATAGAGTCAGGTCTTTGACGTGAGTAAGGCTAAGTTCACACTTGTGAGTCAGGGAATTGTGTACATCATCACACATGTTCCTGATCCACAGGCAAAACACATTGCTCTTTTGCAGATGGACCATTAATTCTTATAGGGTAGATCCACTTTAATGGGGGGAGGGAAACAAATGGCAAATAAAAAAAAAGATAATATAGCATATACAGTTGCTACACAAGTCATAGTGTAATTGAATTTTATTTAAAATGACCTTTCCTTTCAATCAGCAGCCGCTGTAATCCAGCCGCTGGCTGGAATCCACCCAGAAGCCTGAACCTGGATCAGCCTCTCAGCAAGCCACTGAGAGCCTGAGCTGGCTGCTCCCGTCCCCTCCAACCCAGTGCTCCAGTGAGCATGGGGGTGGGTGGGGGTGGGGGCAGAGCAGACAGCGGTGACTGAGAACTGTGCAATCAGTGGTGTTTGATCGCTTGGTTCTCATTCTTGGAGCCGGCAGGGGACAGATGCTGCATCCACATAGGTAAGTATGATTTAAAAAAAACAAACTTCTCTTTTAAAAGAAAAAAAAAACACTCCCATTTGATTCCACATGGACAAACGGCTATTTCTTCAGAATATCAAAAGGTAGGAATCTGAAACAAATGCTAAAGCAGAGTTTCGCCGAAAAAAAAATAAAATTAAAAGTCATCAGCTACAAAAAGTGTACTCAGCTTTAAGGTTGAAATCCCTACAATGTACAGAGATCACCCAGAGGGAAATATTTTCTTTTCTCAACAAAAGTGGAGTTACTCTTTAATGCGACGTATTTTAGGGTGCGCAAAACCACATGGTTTCTGCAGCACCATGCGATTACCTGTGGCTGCACTTTTCAAAAAAGTTCAAGGACTTTTTTTTCCTGCATTTCCCACAGCAACCCTTTCAAAAGATTGTGTTACTGTGCCGGGACAAACAAAGCACACCAGACCCTCACAAGTGTGAACCCGGCCTTAGAGGTTATTGGAAGAGATCGGCAATTTATTTATTCACAACGGCACTTTGTAGCAGAAGCACTTTTTTGCACTTTACTATCACAGTTTGCACTAAGGAATTGTAAATTATTATTAAATATTGTGAATAATATTAGAATAAATTGTAAATTTATGGACGGTATAGATTGTTTTGCATTCTATGAATTGATTTTGGTGAATGTTGCACTTTAGGATTTGTCTGTTGCACTTTATTTGCACGTTTTTGTGAATTGATGAATTATTTTTTACCTGTTTTGCACTTTATGGTAGCTTTGTTAGTATTCATTTTTTTGATTGATGTGCTTTATAACACACATTTGGGTTCATTTACTAAAAGTAGAGTGCAAAATATGGTACAGATCTGCATAGAAACCAATCAGCTGACATTTATTTTTATTTTTTTTTTGCCAAAGCCTTAATTGGAACAAGCTGAAGTTAGACGCTGACTGGCTATCATGCACAGTAGCACCAGATTTTGTACTCTATAGTTTTAGTAAATCAACCCCATTAATTGGTTAAACCATTTATTTTACTTGCACAGCAGCTTTAGTTGGGTCTGAGGGCAGATTTATTGGATTAACCCCTCTAAACCCGCTCTGGAACGATTGTTTAACTTTTCGCACTCATTAAAATCTGCATTTTTTTTTTTTGGGCTAGACAGATTATTTAAACCGCCCCCAGATTATTATATATTCTGAATATAGAGGCCATGTGGAATAAAAAAAAACTGTCGTTGCTGTTTTATGTTGCACAATATTTACTCAACTGTTTAATATTGTAAATAATATAATACTGTATAATAAATCTATATTTATAAGAAAATACAAAACCTAAACAGTGTAACCCCTGCTTATTAATTTTTATTTATTTTTTTTACAAGAAAAAAGGTTACGCATAAATGGATACATCAAGCCTGAAAACTGTCTGCTTCTGCAAAACAAAAAAATGACATTACCCCAAATTATCAATAGGTGGCGCTTTAAATGCCTTTTACATCTCATCCGTTTAGAGTCCATTGTAAATAAGGGACCTAGAATGATTGCTCTCACTTTGATGTTCTCAGTGATACCTAGCATGGTTGGAGGAATTGCTTACACCAGTGATTCTCAACCTCAGTCCTCAAGTACTCCCAACGGGCCATGTTTTGGGAACTTCCCTTAGATAAAATAGTTCTTATCAATACCATGATATTGATTTAAAGCAGGGGTGCAAAGGTGTGAACATTGGAGAGGAAGCGATGTGCAGGAGGAGAGAGGAATGAACATTAGAGAGGGAGCGATGTGCAGGAGGAGAAATGGAGTGTATATACCCGAGTGTATATAGTTGTCCCAGCAAGTTCTGCACAATTCCATTGGGCATCCCATACTTCCTAAACCCCATTCCAGTTCAAATCCCTCAATAAAACATAAACAAGCACATGGACTGTTTTTTATCTACCCAAAACTATTCCACATCTGCCCATGGGATCCCCGAAGATCCTCCTCTGAGTATCATGGAGGGTGGTGTTGTCAATCCATCCACAACGAATCCATATCCACGCATATTCATGGGATCATTGAAGATCTACATCCGGGTGGAGTAGGGGGGGGGGGGAGGGGGGTGTAGACCACCAATCTAGAATTATTCCACATCATGAATGAGAAGAGATCTCTTCCTGGAGCAGAGGATGGATTTAGGCTCAACAAACTCAACTAGAGGAATGGATACCCCCCACCCCATTTGGATGCCTATTCCTGTCCATGTGGGGTAGACTTTTGGAGGATATGAACTGATAACTTATTTTATCTACTTTTTATATTATGTGATTGTACATATGTTGTTGGTGTTTCAAGGAAACTATGAAGTGGAACCCCAGCCATCTAGAGTAGAGGTTAGGGGGGGGGGGGGGTGTAGACCACCAATCTAGAATTATTCTACATCAACGATGAGATGGGATATGTGCCTGGAGCAGAGGATGGATCTTTGCTCAACAAACTCCATTAGAGGAATTGTTACCACCTCCATTTAAAGAGATGGATGTCTATTCCTGACATGTTGGATAGACTTCTGGAGGATATGAACAGATAAGTAATTTTTTTTCTGCTTTCAGTATTATGTGATTTATACATATTTTGTTTAAAGTGGAACTCCAGCCAAAACATTCATATTTAGTGCTGATGCAAGTTAGAAGAAGAAGGGTTAGAGTCTCATTGAGATTGTAAAGGTTTGTGTCCTTGTTGGGGGAATTTACTCACATCCTGTTCCAGTGACCATGATGGAAGTGAGGGAAATCAGTCCAACACAGACACAAGAAGTGCTAAACCGCCCCCCTCCACAACTTTTTATAGCATTTTGATAAAATCCCTACTCTCCCAAAATCTCAAGTTGGCTAGGATTTTAGTTGTAAAGAAAACCAGACGTAAGTGAGCCCGGATTTCAGCTTTAACAAGACCCCGACACCAGGGGGCATCATTCTCACCCAGCCAAGAAAGATGGAAATGCTGGATGTCCTCCACTAAAAATAGTTACCCCCCCCCACCTGTACATAGACCAGCATGCAACACCTCGGCTATGACCGCTCACAGATCACACGGGGGGGGGGGGAGACTTTCCTCTGAGTAGAAATGGTGGTAGATCCCAATGTCCGCCCTCTTCCTGTACTCTCAGACATAGATGGGGGTAAGTTGTGTCAGTCAATAAACAATATTCTCTAAAAAGGACAGCCGAAAAAGGCTCTAAAATTAAAGCTAAACTAAACTGACTCAGTCATTAACTACGACTAATCCTTATGCTCTGGTCTTAGAAAATAGATAGGAAGGTAAACAGTAATACCTCGGATTGCGAATAACGTGGTTTACGAGAGTTTCGCAATACGAGTTTTTTTTTTTTTTTAAATCCTTACAGATTATTTAAACCACCCCCAGGGGTGTGCAGTACCGCATGTGGCCAGAGGTGCGGGGGCGCCGGTGACACTCAGAGACACTCGTCTTCAAGTAGTCTCTGAGTGTTTCTGAGTGTCTCCAGCGCCCCCGCACCTCTGGCCACATGCGGTATTGCATACACCAGCAGTGGCACTGGAACGCATTATCTGAGTTTCCATTTATTCCTATGACGAAACACACTTTGATATATGAGTGCTTTGGATTACAAGCACGCTTCTGGAACTAATTATGCTCATAATCCAAGGTATTCCTGTATTATATTTACTTGTGTTGACCTTTTTTTAATATTTCCTTAGTTACTTCCTGGATTCTGGCCTGAGCCAAAATGATGTCATACATCCCAGGAGTCTTCATGGGCATTTCTTTCTTTATTTTATCGGGAGGAGGGACTTTCTCACCTAAGCATGCCCTCCTGCGTGCCTGAGCTAAGGACAGGTGAATTCCAGTAAGTAAATATTACATGAATCATTCCCTTTACTCAAGGCGGCCACAGCCAGAAATGCTAGTGGGGAGTTTTTCAAAGTTATTTCTCAACAAAATAAAGCATTTTGTGACTATTAAAAATAAATGAAATAGTCTCTTCAGTTTGTGATGGTCAGATAAAGCTTAGTTCGGCTTTAACTACTTGCTGCCCGCCCAGCATCAAATGACGGAAGAGCGGTGCGCCTCTTGTTCTGGGAGGATGTCATGTGATGGTGCACTAGAACGACTGCTCCCGCGGGGGCTCGCGGCGCGGCAATCGCGGCCGCTACGTGTCCCTAGGACACGACGCAACCCCGATCTCACTAAAGAGCCAATGACGCTCTTCACCCTTGTGATCGGCTGTGTCCAATCACAGCCGGTCACATGGAAATGCGGAAGTGCTGTATATCGGCTCTCCTCGCCTTACACTGACAGACTGTGTGGTGAGGAGAGCCGATCAGCAGCATCTCCTCGCAGGGGAGACCAGGACAGGTAATCAGGACACTGATCATTAGTGCCCTGATTACAGTAAAGCCCCAGCAGTGCCCATCATTGACTCCAATCAGTGCCCATTAGTGACAGCAGTCAGTGCTGCCTTTCAGTGCCCACCAGTGCCGCCTATCAGTGCCACCGTTAAGTGCCCATCAGTGCAGCATATTAGTGCCTCCTCATCAGTGCCCATAAGTGCCATCTCATCAATGCCCATCAGTGCCCATAAGTGCCATCTCATCAATGCCCATCAGTGCCCATAAGTGCTATCTCATCAGAGCTGCCTCATCAGCGCACATTAGTAAAGGAGAAAAATTACTTATTTTTACAAAATTTACTGACAGAAACTAAGAATCTTTTTTTTTTTTCAAAATTTTCAGTCTTTTTTTTTTTTTTAGTAAAAAATAAAAAACCCAATAGTGATTAAATACCACCAAAAGAAAGCTCTATTTGTGTGAAAAAAACCATAAGCATTTAGTTTGGTTACAGGGTTGTATGACCGCGCAATTGTCATTCAAAGTGTGAAACTTGAAAATTGGCCTGGGTGGGAAGGGGGTGAAAGTGCAGGTAGGCAAGTGGTTAAAGTAGACTTTCAGCCAAAAAATAACTAACTCTAAATCTACTGGTAGCCACATTCTAAAACTAATCTATCTAACCCTGTAAAGCAAAAAAAAAAAAAAAAAAATTGCTGTACTTACCTATTCTGAAGCAGCTCTGGTCCCACACTGAGCTGTCAGCGGCGGCTTCTCTGTGTAGGTGGGTGTAGGAGAGGCACGGCTACCGGAAGCCCCATAGTAAGTCTATGGGTGAGATCACTTCCCAGGCATTTCCCAGCCGTTGTCGGCTGTCTCTTTCACACAGAATCCTCCGCTGGACACCGGACTGCGCCGGATTGGCTTCAGAATAGGTAAGTACAGCGATTTCTGCTTTACAGAGTTAGATAGTTTACTCTAATGCCCCGTACATACGGTCGGATTTTCCGATGGAAATAGTCCGATCGGAGCATGTTGTCGGAAATTCCGACCGTGTGTGGGCTCCATCGGACATTTTCCATCGGATTTTCCGACACACAAAGTTGGAGAGCAGGAGATAAAATTTTCCAACAACAAAATCCGTTGTCGGAAATTCCGATGGTGTGTACACAAATCCGATGGACAAAGTGCCACGCATGCTCAGAATAAATAAAGAGATGAAAGCTATTGGCCACTGCCCCGTTTATAGTCCCGATGTACGTGTTTTACGTCACCGCGTTCAGAACGATCGGATTTTCCGACAACTTTGTGTGACGGTGTGTATGCAAGACAAGTTTGAGCCAACATCCGTCGGAAAAAATCCTAGGATTTTGTTGTCGGAATATCCGATCAATGTCCGACCGTGTGTACGGGGCATTAGAATATGGCTGTGAGTAGATTTAGAGATCGTTAGTTTTTGGCTGAACTAATACTTTAAATAAAATCAATAATTTTTACTTTGCTGGACTAAACCAGTTTTTTTTTTCTTCAATTCAATGAATGCTTAAAGCATTTGTTACCCCGACACTTCATATTCCTGATATGTGGCTGCTGTACCATGTACTTGTATGAGAAAGTCTCCTGTTCTCTTTGTACTGCTTCCTTTAGGTGAAATCCCTGGTGCCTCTGCTTTCCTATTAAAAACTGACCACACTAAGCAGGAGAAATCACTGTGGTTGGGTCTTTAGCTGTGCTGGAAACTCAGCCTGCTCTCCAATGATCAGACTTGTGCTGACACATTCCCCCTGCACAGGGCCGGGACAAGGGGTGAGCAGGAGGGGCGGCTGCCCTGGGCACTGTGGAATTATGTGAGGTGCAGGGGCACCACCAGGAGATTGGGGGAGGGGATTTGTGTTGGGGGGGGGGTGAGGGGCAGCAGGAGATAAGAATTGTTCTCGGAGAAGAAATTTGAGGTGGTGTACTTGAAGTGGTGATTTTTTTTTGGGGGGGGGAGATAAGGGGGGATAAAGAGGGGGGGATGGAAGAAGAGGATTTGTGCTAGAAAAGGTAATATGGTGGTGGGCGGGGGGGGGGGGGATATTTGTGCTAGGATGGGAATTTTTTTTGGGAGGCGGGATTTGTGCTAATAGGGATATTTGGGTGGCATTTGTGCTTGGAGGGGGATTGGGTGAGGAGAATTTGTGCTGAGGGGGAATTTGAAATGGAATATTCCTGATATGTGGCTGCTGTACCATGTAATTATATGAGAAAGTATGCTGTTCTCTTTGTATTGCTTCCTTTGTGTGAAATTCCTGGTGTCCCTACCAGTCCCTCTGCTTTCCTATTAAAAACTGACCACACTAAGCAGGAGAGCACACCCGTGGTCAGTTCTCTAGCTGGGCTGGGAACTCAGCATACTCCCCTCCCAAATAATTAGACTTGTCCTGACACACCCCCTGCACAGCCATTCACTGAGAAGCTCAGTGTACTGCTGATTCTCCTCCCCCAGCTCTTATGCAGCTGAGAACAGAGGTAATGTGACCACGTATAAAAAAGGGTATTATATAATTTTTTTATATCTATACACAAATGCTTTGCCTTTCATTTCTATTTTAAACTGAATGGGTTGTTTTACAAGGTGATCATTTACAATCACTTTATTACAGTTATTTATTTGGTGCATGTTAAGAATTTCCTTCCCTATTTTAAATTTGGTGACACGATTTCAGCTGCAGCTGTTTTGGCTGCTCAAACACTTTCCGGAGTCATCCATGGAACCAGTGTGGTCTAATTTCTAGAGAGCGGTTTCGGTTTCTCCCCTCCCCCGTAGTCTCGTATTTGAAACTGAGAAGCGTATAAACCACCAGGGGGGCAGGAACCCTTAAGTTCCTTTAGAGGTTGCAGGTTACTTGAGAAGTGGTGGACTAATCTCCCATCTACACTGACCACCAATGTAAGGGGACTCCACAATTTTTACTGTTTACGTTCTTGAGACAATTTTTTTCCACCTTTGTGATAATTGGCTCAACTATCTTCTGAAGCATCTTGAACCTGAACATTGTGTGATACCACCAGAATGTGCAGGGAAGGCAAAAGGGATTGAGAAAGTAAACTAGACATCACGAGAATGTGTTTTGGAAATGTCTCTTCTGAGTCCCCAACCACAAAGCACAAAATTTGTTGGTGGTCCAGATGAATAGATAGGCATCATTTACTGTTCCTTATATGTACTTACATTACTGATTACAGTTTGAATTGTTTATAATAATGTGATCAAGCTCTTACCTGATCTAAGTGAGGAATATATTCTGTGTGAATTTACAATAAAGAGAGTTTCAGTTTGCACCTAAGCTAGTGTCGTCTAGTTCTTGGGTGCAATATTCTGCTATAATATCTGGTTCCTGATTCCAGAGTGGAGGAAGCTCTGTCTTGACGGAGGCATCCAGGTTAGGTGCCAGGCGGTCTGTCACAGAAACCCTACCACCTTGGCATGTACTCCCCTTGCTACTCCTAGCTCTATTGCAGACAGCACTAAAATCCCCAGTGTAGGACCCTAAGGGAGCGGTGACATCATACCATTGGTTATATATGACTCAAGACCTGCTCAGGCCTAGCGATTGCCTGCTAGGACTCCAGCATTGTCACAGGGAGATCCCAGGCTCCCCTATACTTGAAAGCATCAGGAGGAAGGCATAGCAGTGATAAGGTGAGTATCATCACTTCACCTTGAATGGGTGAGGTGGTAGTGTTGCTTTAAGACATTATGACAGTCAATGAGACTGTACTGAATATACACATATGTATCCTATTATCTATCATCACAAACTAGGGGGTAACTTATTAAAGGAGTAGACTTCTCATTGGCTCATTGATGCTATTCTCATATCTATTTTTTTTTCGTTGTGGGTGTTCAATATGAATGTACTCATAGCCGCCGTCTCGTTCACCATGGTCTATCCACAGCAAAATAAATACACTAAAACAAAGGCAATTGTGAATAAAAGTTTTAAACATATAAAAAAAATTAAGAAAACACAGAAAAATACAGAATTATTTATGAAAGACACAAATACTGTATAACTGAACACAGAATAGGACGCAAGATGAGACAAAATGTAAAGTGCCTAAAAGAATGCCTTCATAGTAATCTCTCTACTATGTTATACACACAAATGATAAGAAATTGTTATAATCTTGCAGTTATAAAGTAAGGAATGTCTAATAAGAAAAATAAGGATTGTTGGAACCCCGGACATGATTGCAGAAATGTAACTAAAAGCTGAACTCTAATGCCGCGTACACACGGTCGGACTTTTCGGCTACAAAAGTCTGACAGCCTGTCCAACAGACTTTCGACTGACTTTTGGCAGACTTTTGGCAGACTTGCGGCGGACTTGCGGCGGACTTTCTTATGAACGGACTTGCCTACATACGATCACACAAAAGTCCGACGGATTCATACGTGATGATGTACACCGGACTAAAATAAGGAAGTTGATAGCCAGTAGCCAATAGCTGCCCTAGCGTGGGTTTTTGTCCGTCGGACTAGCACACAGACGAGCGGATTTCTGGGTCCGGCGTAGTTACGACGTAAAGATTTGAAGCATGTTTCAAATCTAAAGTCTGTCAGATTTGAGGCTGCAAAAGTCCGCTGAAAGTCCGCTGAATGTCCGGGGAAGCCCACACACGATCGGATTGTCAGCCAGCTTTAGTCGGTTGGCGTCCGTCGGACTTTTGTAGAAGAAAAGTCTGACCGTGTGTACGCGGCATAAGTAGATATAAAACCCCCGAACACTAATTTGCTCAGTGAAAGAGTATGTACATTTGATCTGTACAAACTATGAATGTTATTATGCTATTTCCTGTGCTGTAAAAATGTTTTTCATCAATTTAAAAAAGGAGCTCCAGGCTCCTTCAGAAAAAAAAATAAAAAATTAGCAGCTACAAATATTGGGGACACTTGTTCTAGTGCCAATTTTTGGTTTTCCCATCATATTCTGACTCTGGGAAAATTATCAGCAAGTCAAATAATTTTGGGGACAGCAAGAACACCAGAGTGGTGATATCCTTTCATAATCAATCCAAATCTAACAAAAAAATGTTTGGCTTTTAAATACACTTCAGAGTCTGGCTGAAACTAACATGAATTATATGAATGAACTAAAGAGTAGACATTAATATTGCTCATCACGGCTTGGATGGTAGGTATTGGCGGGTATACCCCCATTTCACAGGTATGAGGGGACCGGGGTGACTACTAAAGAGGATCTGTATGTGTCACACGGCTTCACTCTCTTCTCTCTTTTGAGCTGGATTAGAAGGATCCAATCCCTGTTTCAGACACATTGTGAATGGGTTGTCCATTTCCAACCTCCATGATACTCAGAGGAAGATTGTCTTTTTCCTTTCTGCAATCCATCTGTAAATAAAAAACACAACCACAGATCAGGGGATTGTGCGGGATATTACTGTGAATCATCCAGGGGGCCCCCGGGTCATTTACAATTTTTGAAATGATTGTCTTGTTATGCGGCTTCGGGGGCTGCAAGTTCAGTTCTCCTCAAAGTAATAAAGGGGCTGCAGTGTGCATGCACAGGATGAGAAGCCTTCAGGAGAAAAGCTGTGTGGCTCCAGTCCTGAGTTGTCCCCTGCAGTACTACTTTCCCACCACTAGACATCACCATTCTTCTGGTGGCTGTCACTTCCTGTGAGCCCAGACTGTCAAGGACACACTCACTGGGGGACTTCAGAAGGGCAGCCTGTGATTACCTTACTACCACACTAAACAGCGCTCATTACAGTCCTTACATAAGCGCCATTTAGGTGCAGCAGTAAGGAGACCACCCACCACTACCACCAGAGGAGAGGAAGGACTTGTGACATCAAAACACTAGCCAGAAGGCCCTTTGTGTATGTGTTTTTTTATATCATCTTTATTTCCAAATGTATACAAACTAGATCAAGGTGATCATGATCATCAACCATGTGAATCTATATCAGACATATAGCTGTAACAAATATATCATAAATCACCCTGATGTTATATAAAAAAAATAAGGAGTAGCATAGAAAAATAAAATAAACAGAACAACATGAAAGAATGTGGACGACCTTGCAAATTATGATGTTGGTCAGGGGCCTACCCAGCAGGGTAGGGAGGCCACCTTGAACCTCTTAATAATCATAAAGACAGGAAACGACAACCGCAAAAAACAGGGGGTGGGGTAGAATTGGATGCCTGCTTTTACCTGGTTAAAAGCTTGAGACCTCACACCCGTATGCACTTTTATGCAGATAAGAAATTTGTTATGCAATACCTTACATGAAGAGATGACCCTCTATTCAGGGGTCAGGTGGGAAATCCAAAGCTAGGGTCTGCTAACTTCAGAAGGGCAACATCAAGGCTGGGTGGGACAAAGTCCGAATCTTTGGTATGCTCTTGCCAGGCCGCCCAAGTCGAACAAAACCGTTCAGACTTTTCCCTGCAAGTCGCTATCCATTCCTCTGCCTCCATGATCTCATTTACCTTCTTAACCCATTGTTCTCGACCAGGAACCCGTATCTGCTTCCAATACATAGGTATTACTCGTTTGGCGGCATTTAAAAGATGTGGTAAGGCACATCTTTTATATTGGCTGATTGGGATAGGGGGTACATGGGAGGAGGAAGTGAAGCGGGGAAAAGGGGAGATCAATATTCAAAGTTCGCTGAATCTGAGTTTTGACATCCACCCTGAAAGCTTGAATTGCTGGGCACTCTCACCTTATGTGCAAAAGTGTGCCCTGCTGGCCACAACCTTGCCAACAGAGGTCGGAGACAGAGGGGTAGATGCATGCCAAAGCAGTTGGGACACGATACCAATGGGTCAAAATTTTGTAATTATTCTGCTGGGTCTTAGAGTCAATGGAGCTAGAGTGGGTCAACTGATATAAGTTTGTTAATTGGTTGTCAGAGAAATCACTCCCTAAGTCGGATTCCTATTCCCTGATGTAAGTTGGTTTGGTTGTGGGAGAAGCTAAGGCAAGCAACTTGTTCAACTCTGAAATCAACTCTGAAATCATATGAGACACTGACTCCTCAAACTGGGTAAGCGTAGACACTGCCCATATTGAACCCCTCTGTGTTGAGAAGAAATTATGCAGCTGCTTATACCTCCAGAAGTCCATGGGGAAGCCACCGTATCGCCCTCTGAGGGTCTCCAAAAGTAAAAGCTTCCCATCTGCCATATATTTACCACAGGTAGTATTACCATCCATGACCCAAAGAAGGTCTGGCATTCCCCCGGTGGAAACCAAGTGAAGCCTCCCAGTGGTGCCAACGGGGACACAGAGGGTGCCATTGGTGTATGTTTTTATATATACAGTGTGATTAAAAAAGGATGGTGCAATGGTGAAGTTTATTTATTCATAACAGAATAAACCTTATGCCTCATACACACGATCGGACATTCCGACAACAAAATCCATGTTTTTTTCCCGACGGATGTTGGCTCAAACTTGTCTTGCATATACACGGTCACACAAAGTTGGTCGCAAATTCTGAACGTCAAAAACGTACTGACATACAACAGGTACGACGAGCCATGAAAAATGAAGTTCAATAGCCAGTGTGGCTCTTCTGCTTCATTCTGAGCATGCGTGGAACTTTGTGCATCGGAATTGTGTACACACGATCAGAATTTACGCAAACAGATTTTCTTGTCGGAAAATTTGAGAACCAGATCTCAAATTTTGTGCGATGGAAATTCCGATGGAAACTGTCCGATGGAGACTACACACGGTTGGAATTTCTGACAAAAGGCTCCCATCGAACATTTTCCGTCGGAAAATCCGACCGTGTGTATGGGGAATAACACAGCTGTATTCACATAAATTAACTGTCCAAGTTTTATAGCTGCACTACGAATGTTTAATATGAGCCCCATTTGTGATACGACAGATGTCAAGATGACACTCCAGTTCTATCCAAACTCATGCCAGCATGTCTGTGGATATTTGGTGAAGGACTTCAAAACTTCCACATTTATTAAAGGTTACATTACACTTACATCCAATACAGAAATATTCTGCTTTAAGGACAACGATATGACGCAGGACCACGGCTTCTATGTGTCCCTCAATCCTTTGTATGGCGTCACCCAACTCCACCCTACGCGTATCGTGACGTGACTTCTTCAGGGATTACAATTGGTTGGAATATTGATTTAATAAGCGCGCAGCCAATATATTATAAATGTTATTTACTTGGTAGCTGCCACCTAAACACCACTTATTATGTACGCAGGATTTCAGGGAGCGCGGGATAACATATTGGTTTATAGGTCTTTGGATATTGACTCACCGGCTGCTGTGATGTAACCAGTCACAACCCATCCATTAGGGGCGCCCTGGCGCAGCCCCCTCTCTCTACAATGGATAGATTCATGCATAGCATGAATCTATCCACAGCCGCCGCGGCCACCCCCTATTCATGCATCCGGCCCCTTTCAGGGCACATAAATTACAGCGGTCCGGGTTTTTTTTTTTTTTTTAAGCACCCGATTAGAGCCAGAGGCTCTAATAGACTTAAAAATAGGGTGGGCTTGGGTCGCAGAGAATGCGCTCCGATCCCACCCAGGTGTGTTACATCAGCGAATGAATATTTGCTGTTGAAACAATGATCCTCAATCCGGCCAATCAGAAGTGGGTGCAAGACCTGTTTTCCAATTGGCTGATAAGAGAAGACTCCCAATTGGCTGCCGAGGAGGGGGGAGGAAACAAAAGCCAACGTTTCTGTGAAGACCCATGGAGAGCAGGAGAATGGGAGGCTGCCGTCGCCAAGCAGGGGATGGGGTAAGTGCTACCGACTGGGGGGATGGCATACAGTTTGCCGCCCCCCCTAAAAAAAAAAATTCCACCGGCCGCCACTGGATGTAGCGTCTCAGGTCCTGTGGTATGGGGGGGCATACACCGAGTTCTTGGTGTACGCCCACAGAAAGAAGCTGCAGGGTGTTAAGTCTGGCGATCGTGGAGGGAAAAGTGACAGTGGTGGATCGTTCTTTCCTGCACTGCAACAGTCCCGCTTTTATGCAAATTCCAAAACACAAAATGCCTTCTTTGATGTTCCCATCTTGTTTAACACCACATTGCACCTCTAATGATGATGACATGATCAAGCAAATAAACACACAATAACTTGGTCTGTCGCCTTCATAATCATGTCCCAGCGCCAGCTTCAGTGTGGAGGAGAGACAGCCAACAAAGGATGCCCCATAGTAAGCCTATGGGCGACGTCATTACGCAGGCTCTTCAGCCGCTGACGACAATCTCTCCTCTTCACTGAAGATGACCGCTAGAGAGATCATGTGACCAAACCCGAGCGCCCTCAGCATTAATAAGTATAGACTTCTTTCCTTTACAGGGTAGTTAGTACAGGCTTTCAATGGGGTTGGGAGCAGGTTTAGGTTTTGTTGGGATTTGACTAGAATGCCAATTTAAAGTGTTTGTAAACTGCTGGTATGCAGAAAAAAAAAAAAACCCTGCAAGGCAATGTCATATTGTGCTAGTATCGCATATTAGCACATTATGAGAGACTTACCTTAGAACGAAGCATTCCAGTGCCACGATGTCAGTGCTGAGACGGCTGATATCTTCCCCCGGGTTCCGGGTTCGCGGCCTCCAGCTACATGAGTGGCCTGAGGTGCAATGACGTCACTCCCGTGCATGCGCGGGAGCCGCCGTTTACAGCACAGGCTCTGAAGGTCCGGCACTGTAAGCTCAACCTTCAGAATGCCTGCGCCAATGTTATCGGCTACATACACTCTGAATATCTCCTAAACTGTGCACAGAACCTACAGGTAAGACGTATTATAGGTTCACCTGTAGGTACAAGTGGTGTAACATAGTTTACCACCAATTTAAGCTTCCTCCGCCTGCTACAACATTTGTTCTTATTTAACCTCTTGGCGAAGACATCACACAAATATGCGGCCTCACTGGACTGGGCTTTTTTTCCGTGGGGCCGCATATTTGTGTTCCTCCCTTTGTGCTGGGAGCGTGCTGTGTGGTACTAACGATCGGGACCCAGAATGCAAGATTCTGGGTCACCTGGTCGCTGTGACAGCCTCTGATTGGCTGTCACAGTGATCACTGTGATGCCCACCCCCGTGTTTTCTGTCTCTGTGAATGGACGAGAAAGATACATCGTCCAAAAAAAACAATAATAAAAAAAGGGGGGTTTGATCTAGGTCAGTGCCAGGGTTGTGTTTGGCTCAAGGTCAGGGTCAAAGGTCAGGGGCTTAAAAAATGTATCAGTGTCGGTGTGTTTTAGCTAGGGTAACAAAAGGAAAATATGCACTATTGTTTCTGGGCTGTACTACGGGTACAAACAACAAATACACACATGTGGTATCGCTGCGATCGTTAGGAGCAGGAGAATTTATTTTGAGTAGTCCTTTGGCGGGAGGTTTTGTTAGTAGCAAGAAATATACACATACATACAATATATATATATATATATATATATATATATATATATATATATATATATATATATACATATGTATATATATATACATATATACATATACACATATACACACACACACATACATATACACACACAATTCTAATCTTTTTGGCTCTATACACCACCACACTGGATTTGAAATCAAACAAACAAGATGTGCTTTAACTGCAGACTTTCAGCTTTAATTGGAGGGTAGTTACATCCAAATCAGGTGAACGGTGTAGGAATTACAACAGTTTGTATATGTGCCTCCCACTTTTTAAGGGACCAAAAGTAATGGGACAGATTAACAATCATCCATCAAACTTTCACTTTTTAATACTTGGTTGCAGTCAATTACAGCCTGAAGTCTGGAACACATAGACATCACCAGACGCTGGGTTTCATCCCTGGTGATGCTCTGCCAGGCCTCTACTGCAACTGTCTTCAGTTCCTGCTTGTTCTTGGGGCATTTTCCCTTCAGTTTAGTCTTCAGCAAGTGAAATGCATGCTCAATCGGATTAATTTCAGGTGATTGACATTCCACTTCTTTTCCTTAAAAAACTCTTTGGTTGCTTTTGCAGTATGCTTCGGGTCATTGTCCATCTGTACTGTGAAGCGCCGTCCAATGAGTTCTGTCAGCAGTCACATCATCAATAAATACAAGGGAACCAGTTCCATTGGCAGCCATACATGCCCACGCCATGACACTACCACCCCCATGCTTCACTGATGAGGAGGTATGGTTTGGATCATGAGCAGTTCCTTTCCTTCTCCATACTCTTCTCTTCCCATCACTCTGGTACAAGTTGATCTTGGTCTCATCTGTCCATAGAATGTTGTTCCAGAACAGTGAAGGCTTTTGTAGATGTTGTTTGGCAAACTCTAATCTGGAGTTTCTGTTTTTGAGGCTCACCAATGGTTTACATCTTGTGGTGAACCATCTGTATTCACTCTGGTGAAGTCTTCTCTTGATTGTTGACTTTGACACACATACACCTACCTCCTGGAGAGTGTTCTTGGTCTGGCCAACTGTTGTGAAGGGTGTTTTCTTCACCAGGAAAAGAATTCTTCGGTCATCCACCACAGTTGTTTTCCGTGGTCTTCCGGTTCTTTTGGTGTTGCTGAGCTCACCGGTGCATTTTAAGGATGTTCCAAACAGTTGATTTGACCACACCTAATGTTTTTGCCATCTCTCTGATGGGTTTGTTTTGTTTTTTCAGCCTAATGATGGCTTGCTTCACTGATAGTGACAGCTCTTTGGATCTCATATTGAGAGTTGACAGCAACAAATTCCAAATGCAAATAGCACACTTGAAATGAACTCTGGACCTTTTATCTGCTCCTTGTAAATGGGATAATGAGGGAATAACACACACCTGGCCATGGAACAGCTGAGCAGCCAATTGTCCCATTACTTTTGGTCCCTTAAAAAGTGGGAGGCACATATACAAGCTGTTGTAATTCCTACACCGTTCACCTGATTTGGATGTAAATCCCTTCAAATTAAAGTTGAAAGTCTGCAGTTACAGCACATCTTGTTTGTTTTATTTCAAATCCATTGTGGTGGTGTATAGAGCCAAAAAGATTAGAATTGTGTCGATGTCTCAATATTTATGGATCTGACTGTATATATAAAATATATAATTTTTTTTTTTTTTACTACTTTTGGGCCAGTTTTCCTTTGATAATATTTACAAAAAAAAATAAATCAGGGAATATCCATTACCATTTACCACAGAATGAAAGCCCAATTTGTCCTGAAATAAACACGGTATAATTGAACTTGATACACAAAGTAGTTGTGTTGATATGTATGGTTTTACTAACACATGTCAAAGTTGTAAAATTGGGCTATAGGCATTAATATTTATTTTACCCTTAGGCCCGAAGGGGTTACCAAAAAAAAATAGGCTGTGCAGTCAGTTGTGTTTTGATTTGTAAGCACTCAGAAGGAGCTCAGTGTGTGGGATCCTCTGTTGATCTGGTGAGATAATTGATGTTTGCCGCTGAATGCACAGAATTTCTGCAGGGGCCACCACCTCTTCCATCACCTCTTGTCTCTCCTACAGACACTGCTATGCTATTTACCTCCTCTTCTTACCAGTATGATCAAAGATCAAGCAGAGGCTTCTTCACGCCAGGCTCCTCCCACTAATCAACAGAATGAATGAAGGAGAAGCAGGGAGATCCTTCCACTGCAGGTCCTCAGGTACAGCTTCCCCTCCAGCAACAGCCTCCTGCTGAGAATACAACTACAATAATACTATATGGAAGAAATATGTAAATATTACTCACCCGATACAGAATCAAGATAATCATCACAACCACTAAATGTTTTATGATTCCAAAAACTGAATCAGAAACTAAATCAGCAAAAAAGAAAACACAATAAAAAACGTATGTTTAATGATAACATATTTGTGTGTAATTATATATAAACTTTTAAAATGACCTGTAATATCCCTGATGTGAGCAGAATAGAGAAAACACTTTTAATTCTATAAGCAGGGCCAGATAAACGTAGGGGCTATTGGAGCTGCAGCTCAAGGCCCCTACACTAATATAGGCTCAGCAGGGATGGACTGACCATTTGGGCATGCCCAGTAGGGGGCCCTATGAGATGCTCCTAGTATCTTCTGCAGCAGGGGGGATCTGACAGTCGGGGATGATCTGTGCAGCGGGCAACAATTACAAGCACCGATCTCCCTATGTAGCTCTCCATGAAGCAACTGAAAGCTGCCTCACCTCCTCTCCCTCCAGCGGCTTCATGAAGAGCCATGGAAGAAGAACGGTGCTTGTAATTGTTCCCCGTTGCACCAATCACACCTGAGTGTCATCAGATTCCCCTACTATCTGAGCCCCCCTCGTTCCCACGCAGTGCTGCCGGCTGCTGTGGGGGATGTATGAGAATGGAGAGTGGGGAAGGGGCTGGTGCATATGTCATTTACTGGCTCCTTCCCTGTCCAAATGAACAGAGTCTGATCTGTACTGATCACTCACAACTGAAGCTTAGTAAACTATAAAAAAAAAAAAATATATATATATATATATATATATATATATATATATATATATATATATATATAAAAAACTACTGACACCATCCATTGCCCCCCTTCACCCCAAAAAAGTATTGTGAAAATAATAATAATAATAACATTAAGAACAAAAAAGAAAATAAGACAAATTAAAAACTATTACCACCATGAAAAAAAAATGTAAAACATAAAAGAATTGCAACAAATTAAATATGTAAGAAAATAATAAAAGAAAAATTAAGGGCTCATTCACAGGGGTTCTCTTGCACATACACTGTAAATGAGTGGTTTATTTAAAATATTAATTTTTTTTTTAACAAAAAATGGTTTTCGTTTTAATTTTTTCCATAAAAAGGCCCACGAAAATCCTCAGCACCAGGCCCATGATGCTCTTAATCCGGCCCGATAATAAGAAATACAATACAAGGTTGTAATAGCAGCACACACAGTGTGTTGAAGAAAAATCCTGGAGATAACAGCATGCATAAAACAAAAATCCTGGGGTAGAAGGGCTCATTCACACAGGAGGTGGGGCTGCAGGATCAATAGGTGATTAAGCTGCAGTTTTGTGGTCTTACTACTCCCTTTTTTTTCCCCCCAAAAGCTGCCATGGTGGATGGTCGGGGTTTCACATATGCTGCTACTGTAATGCCTTACGGCCACAGCAAAGATTATTCCCCATGTCATGTTCTGCAGGCTGTACTGACGCTCCCATTTAAAAGTCTATGGGGCCAAAAACACAATTCTTCTCCTGTACTACGAGTACGAGAAACGTGCGCAAACACCTCTACATCACCCGGCTACAGTCATACTATGTGTCTATGGGACAGAGTGGAGAGGGGTTAGAACCCCCTGTCAGTTTTTATTGCTGTCTGTGTCCCCATTAGGGAGATTCACCCTCTCTATATTTGTCCTTCTTACCTTTATCAGCAAAAGTGACAGAAATTCTCAAACTTTGGGTTGTCACCAGAACAGGAATAGAGCGGAAATCCTCCAATAGGGACCCTAGTTCTGGTGACAACCCGGAATCCCCTGTCTTTGGAGGGGGATTTCCTCTCACTTCCTGTTTGGCTATGGGACACAGCTGGTAATAAAAATCTGACAGGGGTTATAACCCTCCCTTGCTATGGCCAAAATAAATAAAAAACCCTTTTGGCTTGAGTTTAACTTGGATATTATGTGCTTCATTCACTGTCATATAACTGCCTTAAATTCAGCTTAATAGTACAAATCATAATAGAAATATTAATAATTTAAAAAAAAAAAAGTATGCAGTGTTGCATGACAGCGCAATTGCCAATTAAAGTAGCACAGTGCTAAATAGCAAGAAATGACCTGGTCATGAAGGGGGTAAAACCTTACAGAGCTTAGGTGGTTAATGTGTTATAAATACAAAGCTTTACTCATTGTTTATATCGGTCTTAAATTCTGCTTAATAATAGTAATATTAGCAAATAAATATAGTAATCGTAATATTAGTAATAATAAAAATAGTAATTGTAATATAAGTAAATAAAAATAGTAACTGTAATATTCGTAATAATAAAAATAGTAATTGTAATATTATGAATTATAAAAATAGTAATTGTAATATTAGTAAATAAAAATAGTAATTGTAATATTCTGAATTATAAAAATAGTAATTATAATATTAGTAAATAAAAATAGTAATTGTAATATTCGTAATAATAAAAATAGTAATTGTAATATTATGAATTATAAAAATAGTAATTGTAATATTAGTAATAATAAATATAGTAATTGTAATATTATGAATTATAAAAATAGTAATTGTAATATTAGTAAATAAAAATAGTAATAATAGTAAATCAGAGCGGACATGTCACGTGCTCCTCCCCCTCAGTCACTTTGTATCTATTTCTCGCGGATATAAAATGTAACAATTCTCAGACCTGTCACTGAGTACCGCCCCCCCGTGTGTCATCTCTGGGCGGAGTCTGTCCATAGAAGGAGACAAGGGGCGGGGTTTAGGCTGTATGGTGGGGCAGATGTTGGCGCGCGCGGGAGATAAAATAAGAAAAAAAGAAAAACGCGGGAGAGGAGTGATGTGTACGGAGGGGAGATGAGGATTTATCGGTTCCCGAGCTCCGGGTAAGTACCGGCTTGTCTCCTGTCCGGGCTCCTCCACCTCTCACTGATCTCTCCTCCCTTGTATGATGTGCCCGGACCTTCACCCTCCCCCCCCCCTACTGTACAGGTGTAGGGATCACTGGAGAGGAGTCATGCATCTCTTTCCAGCTGGGGGAGGGGAAGCCGGTATTGTACAGGATGATCCCGGATGTATCTAATTATCAGAGTTCAGAAAATGATCGATCATCACCTGGCTGTATCCGATACATCATATTCAAAACTTTGAAATGTATACATCTATATCTGATACATTCAGGGAATAGTGATGTATTGGGGGGAGATAGAAGAGGGTCACCCTGACATCTATAGGGGACAGAGCTGTGTACATCTCCTGTATAGCTATTCCTGGATAGATCTGATTATTCTGTATAACATCCAGGTAGAACCATCCTCTATACAGTAGGGGGGCTGTGTATGGGGTCTTCCTGGATGTATCTAATTATCAGGAGGTGAGGAAATGATCGATCATTACCTGGCTGTATCTGATACAACATATACTGAGCATTGACAGCAATCCATCTATATATCGCATCCATCCAGGGACTAGTAATGTGGGTGGGGGGAGGGTCACCCTGACATCAATGGGGACATAGCTGTGTACATCTTCTGGATGGATCTGTTATGTATCACATCCAGGTAGAACCATCCTCTATACGGGATGGGGGGAGGGGGTCTGTACTTCTGGATGGCTCTGAAGTGTATCACTAGATTCCATGTGGAACCATCCTCTATTGTGGGGGGCTGTGTAAAGATGACTCTCCCCCCCCCCCCCCCCTTCAATAACCATTACTGGATGGATTTGATATTGTGTATTACTAGATCCCATCCAGGTAGATGTGTACAGAATTGGTGGGGGTGGCTGTGTACAGGGTGATCCTGGATGTATTATTACAGATCTGATGGGACATATCTGAGTAGATCTTGTGTGACATCTATAGGGGACAGAGCGATTCCCCATTACTATTCCTGGATGGATCTGATATGTGTCACTAGATTCTGTATATCACATCCTGGTAGAACCATCCTCTATTAGAGGGGGTGCTGTGTACAGATGATCCCCCCTGTATACCTATTCCTGACTGGATCTGGTGTTCTGTAACACTAGATCCCATCCAGGTAGATATCTATACAGGAGAGGGCTGTGTACAGAAAATCATCAATCATTTCCTGGTGCTGATACATCATATTTAAAATGCATACATCTATATCAGATGCATTCAGGAAATAGTAATGCAAAGGGGGGGGGGGGGTGAGGGCATCATCCTGACATAAATAGGGGACATAGCTGTGTACATCGCCTGTAGAACTATTCCTTCTGGATGAATCTGTTATGTATCACTATATCCCATCCAGGTAGAACCATCCTCTATACAGGAGGAGGGGGCTGTGTACAGATGACCCACTCCCCATAACTACTCCCGGATGGATCTGATATAATGTATCACTAGAGATCCCATGTATCACCTCCAGGTAGAGCCATCCTCTATAAGGGGTGGCTTGTGTACAGGTGACTCCCCCCCCCCATATTTCTGGATGGATCTGATATTATGTATCACTAGATCCCATGTATCCCATCCAGGTAGAACCATCCTCTATACAGGGTGATCCTGGATGTATCACAGTATGATGTATCATTACAGATCTGATGGAACATATCCAGGTTGATCTTGTGTGACATCTATAGAGGACAGAGCGATTCCCCATTACTAGTCCTGGATGGATCTGATATGTGTCATTAGATCCCATGTATCTCATCCACAGGAGGAGGGGGGCGTGGCTGTGTACAGATGACCCCCCCTGTATACAGTGGGGAAAATTATTATTTGCCCACTTAAAAAAAAAAATATAGACCCTTCATTTCTTATCATAGGTGTATTTTCTATGACAAACTATCAACCAAAAATCCAGAAAAAAATACGATACAAATGTTATAAATTGAGTTGCAGTTCAGTGAGTAAAATAAGTATTTTATCCCCCCCAAGTAAAACCTGACTTAGTAATTGGTGGAGAGGGGGAGGAGGGGGCACAAGACAAAACACAAAAAGGAGAGAAAAAAAAATTCTGGTCCCTTAAAGCAGATTAAACAGCACAGTGCTTGTGCAGTGTAATCAGCCTCCCTCTAAACTGTAAAAACCTGTCTGATCCTTCCACTTCCTGTATTCCTCCTCTCTGCACTGACCATGAAAATCAGGGCTGCTGAGCGTATGTGCCTTTGTCACCTGCAGCTGTCCTCCTACCCCCTCCTTTCCTACCTGTCCGTCTCTGCCCCCGGCCACTATTATAAATCAAATACTCTAAATGCTCAGTTCCAGCCTATCTTATATCCTGGCGTACCACACTGTACATGGCTTTTAAATACCGATTAGAGCGCACTTCAGGTCAGTCATGTGACTCGGACGGTTTCTGGGGCTACTGCAGGAGGTGCCGAGCGGCCATGTGATCTCCCCGGCTGACATCGGAGAGAGATCTCAGCCCCTCCTGCGGTATCGGAAATGTAAAGCGGGTCACGTGACCGGCCTGAAGATCACCATAAAACGGTATTTACAAGCCTTGTGTGTGTGTGTTTTTTTTTTTTTTGTTTTTTTTTATAAACATGTGCAGTGCCTAGCTCTAATAGAGGGGCTGGCATAGATTTACTTATATGGGTTCACAAACACTTTAAGGTTTCTTGGCTGTCGCTTGGCAACTCTGAAGTTTCAGTTCCCTCCAAAAAATTTCTATAGGATTAAGGTCTGGAGACTGGCTAGACCACTCCATGACCTTAATGTGCTTCTTGAGCCACTCCTTTGTTACCTTGGTGGTATGTGGCCTTCACAGCGCATGCGCCGCTGACGTCAGCGGCTGCATTCAAAGTGAATATCTCCTAAACCGTACATGTTTAGGAGATATTTATTTTACCTACAGGCAAGCCTTATTATAGGTTTACCTGTAGGTAAAAAAAAAAAATGTAAAAAGGGTATACAACCACTTTAAAGAAACAGGGATTTTTTTTATTTTTTTGGCTTAACAAATGCTTTAACTGTAGGGATGGTGTTCTTAGGGTTTTAGTTGCCATTTGTCTTCAATGGTACCGTTCTTTAGAGCAGAAAGTCAGCTTTATCGTAATACCAACCGATGCGACTCAGCAGCCGCTTGGCTGTTATATAATCAGCAGGAAGGGATGTCCCCGCCTTCCGCCACTTGCCTGGGCTCTCCCGTCCCACCAGGAGGCCCGACCAACCAGTGGGCACGTCTACCGGTTGGCCGAAGACCCAAACCAAGCTGATGCTTGTCTCAGATCTAGTAACCCAGAAGCAATGTCATGACATCACTTCCCGGATTACTGGTATCTTAAAGGTGCCAGTTTTAAAAAATAAAGTATTCAAAAGCACTGATCTTGACGTTTTTAAATACTTTCAAGTGCAGAGGAGGGATTTGGGGGTCTTATAAATCCCAATTCCTCCATAAAGAGTACCTGTCACTGCCTTTACAAGGGATGTTTACATTCCTTGTGACAGCAATAAGCGATAAAATTTTTTTTAAAAAGGACAGCATGTAAAATTATTTATTTTTTTTAAATGTGCATAATATCGGCCTGAGGAGGTGGCCCAAATATTGGTATCGTAACAAAAAAAAAAACTATGGGTCAATCCCTACTTCTATTACACACTGAGCTTCAAACTACATTTTTAAAACATTTGTATGATGTGTTTTTGTTCCGGATTTTTTGTTATTCTGTGTTGATCATTTAAAATACACCTATGATAAAAATTATAGACCTTTCATTTCTTTGTAATTGGGCAAACTTACAAAATGTGCAGAGGATCAAAGAATATTTTTTCCCACTGTAACCATTCCTGGATGGATCTGATATTTTGTATCACTAGATCCAATGTATCCCCCACCCAGGTAGAGGGATCCTCTATACAGGGGTGTGTTGTGTACAGAGTGATTCTGGATGTATCAGAATGTGATGTATTATTACAGATCTGCTGGAACATATCTGAGTAGATCTTGTGTGACATCTATAGAGGACAGAGCGATTCTCCATTACTATTCCTGGATGGATCTGATATTATGTGTCACTAGATCCTATAGATCACATCACATCCTGGTAGAACCATCCTGGGGGGGGGGGGGGTGCTGTGCACAGATTTAACACCCCCAAATACTTATTCCTGAATGGACCTGATATTATGTATTGCTAGATCTTATCCAGGTACACAGTATCTCACAAAAGTGAGTAGACCCCTCACATTTTTGTACCTTTTTTTTTTTTTTTTTTTTTTTTTTTTTTTTTTTTTTTTATTGTATTCATTGAGGGAACCATGAATGTCAACATGTACTGTGACATACTAAAGCAGAGCATGATCCCCTCCCTTCAGAGACTGGGCCGCAGGGCAGTATTCCAACAAGATAACCACTGCCTTGCTAAAAAAGCTAAGGGTAAAGGTGATGGACTGGCCAAGCATGTCTCCAGACCTAAACCCTATTGAGCATCTGTGGGACATCCTCAAACGGAAGGTGGAGGAGGGCAAGGTCTCTAACATCCACCAGCTCCGTGATGTCATCATGGAGGAGTAGAAGAGGACTCCAGTGGTAACCTGTGAAGCTCTGGTGACCTCCATGCCCAAGAGGGTTAAGGCAGTGCTGGAAAATAATGGTGACCACACAAAATATTGACACTTTGGGGCCAATTTGGACATTTTCACTTAGGGGTGTACTCACTTTTGTTGCCAGCGGTTTAGACATTAATGGCTGTGTGTGGAGTTATTTTGAGGGGACAGCAAATTTAAACTTATACAAGCTGTACACTCACTACTGAAGGCTCGGTTCACACTGGGGCGGCACGACTTGCAGGTCGCCTCACCGAGGCGACCTGCACACGACATGCACGGCGACTTGCAAAACGACTTCTGTATAGAAGTCTATGCAAGTCGCCTCAAGTCGCCCCAAAAGTAGTACAGGAACCTTTTTCTAAGTCGGAGCGACTTGCGTCGCTCCGATTAGAACGGTTCCATTGTACAGAATGGGAGGCGACTTGTCAGGCGACTCCTAGGAGAAGAGGACCTGTCACCTCCCATCCAGATCCTAGGAGAAGAGGACCTGTCACCTCCCATCCAGATCCTAGGAGAAGAGGACCTGTCACCTCCCATCCAGATCCTAGGAGAAGAGGACCTGTCACCTCCCATCCAGATCCTAGGAGAGGAGGACCCGTCACCTCCCATCCAGATCCTAGGAGAAGAGGACCTGTCACCTCCCATCCAGATCCTAGGAGAAGAGGACCTGTCACCTCCCATCCAGATCCTAGGAGAAGAGGACCTGTCACCTCCCATCCAGATCCTAGGAGAAGAGGACATGTAAAATTGCTCCAATGTGAACCAGGGCTTAGGGAGAGCAGTTGGGAGATGGTAAAAATGCAGCTCAGTCGTGTGTTTGTCTTTACCACCCCCCAACCACAAATGTGAACAAGCTCTAAGGTTTTATGCAATCCTGAGACAACAATGTTTTTTTTTTTTTGACCAGCATTTAGTTTAAAAATTGTTTAAAAGAGTAGTACATTTTTTCGGTTTGCAAGGATATTTACAAATTTAAATCCAAGCTTTTGCTTTTTTTGGCTGCATTCACACCTGAGCGTTTCAAGATCACGTGTTTTTACCACCATTTTGTGCAGGTCACCAATATAAAAAAACATATGCCTGTAAATCTGCCCCAAAGAAGCTCATGTTCTTTTTTGAGCTTAAAGGGGTTGTATTGGTTCGTCTGTTATTTAAAAAAAAAAAAAAAAAAAAATGTTGCCTCCACTGTGCAGTTCGTTTTGCACAGAGTGGCCCCTATTCTCCTGTTCTGGGGTCCCACGGTAGCTCTCTCGGCTCCTCCCCGCAATAGCTAACCTCCCTCTGGGAAGCTCTATCCCGAGGGGGTTGGCTTGCACAGCGCGTATGACTCGGTCCCACCCCCGGCGGGCCGTGTCATTGGATGTGATTGACAGCAGTGCGAGCCAATGGCTGCGCTGCTATCAATTTATCCAATGAAGACCGGAGAAGCCCAGGCAACGATCGAGCTCGGGACTTTCAAGGGATCAGGTAAGTAAACCGGGGGGGCCAGTAATTATCAGATGTTTTTTCACCGTAATGCATAGGATGCATTACGGTGAAAAAACATGAACCTTTACAACTCCTTTTTAAGGCGTTTTTTGCTTTTAGGTGACAAAACGCTCACATGTGAACAAGTGCCATTGAAATGAATGGAATTTTTCTTGAATTAAAAAAAACAAAAAAACAGTAAAGTTGGCCCAATTTTTTTTGTACAATGCGAAAGATGATGTTACACTGAGTAAATAGATACCTAACATGTTATGCTTTGAAACTGCGCACTCGGCTACAAACTACGGTATTTAAAAATATCCATAGGCGTCACTTAAAAAATTGCTGCATGCTACCAGTTTAGAGTTAGATGAGATCTTGTGTTAGAATTATTGCTCTCGCTCGAACGAATGTAGCGATACATCACGTGTGGTTGAACACCGTTTTACGCTTGCGGGCGCGACTTGCGTTTGTGGTCGCTTCTGCGCGTGAGCACGGAGGGAAGGGGCACTTTAAATTTTTTTTTTTTTAATTTTCTTTTTTTTTTTTTTTTAACACTGTCTCTAAATGTATTCTGGTCATTTTTATTGCTGTCACTAGGAATTTAAACATCCCCTGTGACAGGTATGCTTTGTGGAGGGATCAGGGGTCTTAACCACTTAAGGACCGGCGCACGACTATGTACGTTGGCACAATGGCACGGCTGGGCAAATGGGCCTATATATACGTCCATTTGAATTTCCCGCCGTGTCATTGCGTGCGCCGGCCAGGAGCTCCGTGAGTCGGGTCGCGGGTCCTGCAGACTCGATCGCCACAGGGATACCTGCGATCGTCTCACGGAGAGCAGGAACGGGGAGATGCTGATGTAAACAGCATCTCCCCATTCTGGCTAGTAACAGTTTCACTCGGTCTCTGCTCCCTGTCATCGGAGCAGAGATCAGTGTACTGACAGACACAGCCCACCCCCCCTACAGTTACAAAACACTCCCTAGTACTGACTTAACCATCTCCCCGCCCCCTAGTGGTTAACCCCTTCACTGTCAGTGTCATTTACACAGAAATCGATGCATTTTTATAGCACTGATTGCTGTATAGATGATGGTCCCAAAAATGTGTCAAAAATGTCCGACATGTCCGCCATAACGTTGCAATCACAATAAAGATCGCTGCCAAAACTAGAAAAAAAAATTATTAATAAAAATGCCATAAAACTATCCCCTATTTTGTAAACGCTATAACTTTTGCGCAAACCAATCAATAAACGCTTATTGCGATTATTTTTTTTTTTTATTTTTATTTTTTTTTTTTTGTTTGTTAGTTTTTTTTACCAAAAATATGTAGAAGAATACGTATCGGCCTAAAGTGAGGAAAAAAAATGTTTTACATATTTTTGGGGGATATTTATTATAGCAAAAAGTAAAAAAATAACGCTCTTATTTTGTTTATAGCGCAAAAAAATAATCGCAGAGGTGATCAAATACCACCAAAAGAAAGCTCTATTTGTGGGAAAAAAAAGGACGTCAATTTTGTTTGAGAGCCACGACCGCGCAATTGTCAGTTAAAGCGACGCAGTGCCGAATCGCAAAAAGTGCTCTGGTCTTTAGCCAGCCAAATCCTCCGGGGCTGAAGTGGTTAAAGACCCCAAATCCCTCCTTTTGCATTCAAAACTTCAAGTTTGGCTCTTTTGAATGTTTATTATTATTTTTTATTATTTTTATTATTATTTTTATTTTTTATTATTTTTATTTTATTATTTTTTTTTTTTTTTAATTTGTCACCTTTTAAGTTTTCTATAAACCGGAAGTGATGTCATCCAGGCTACTAGATACAAGACCCGATCAAAGCCAATTCCAGGTCTCCAGCCAGCTGGGACGGGAGAGCAGTGGTGGGAGGGTGGGGATGTTCCCTTCTTCTCCTTGGGGTAACAGCCGAGTGGCTTTTAGCCACATTGGTTGATATCCCAAAAAAAAAATTGCGATTTCTAATTTTTCCCAGAATCGAGCAGCTCTACTGGATGGGCTACACAAGCACCAAACTTACAAAAGTACACGTGTAGTACAACTTGTCCTTCTCCCCTCGGCTGTGCACCCAACCCCTCTAAGCGTTTTTCACTTTTAATTAATCCCTTCACATCAACCGTACACAAATATGCGTCCTCGGCTTGAAGAGGTTGTATGGGGTCATAGGCGTGCGCGCAGGGTGTGCCAGTTGTGCCTGGGCACACCCTAATCACCCTATGTGGTGCATATTTCCAATGTTTAGACCCCTGATATTTTACCAAATAAATAAATTAAAAAATCTGGGTTTTTTTTCTCCTAAAAAATTGCAAAAATATAATTAAAATAGTATTGTAACTGCCCTACTGACACCACCAGTATCTGCCCTTATGACACCATTCACTGCTCTCCTGACACCTTCTGTATATATACACACATGCATATGTGTTTGAGCTTTGGGGTGCACACCCTAATGCAATAAGCTGCGCACACCTATGTATGGGGTGATGCATGGCAGCTGCATGGTACTCACCTCGGTACTGTTTTTTTGTTTGTTTTGTTTTTTCCTTACCGGGGGTTATGCCTGCAGCTGCCATGCATCACCCCATACAGTCTCTATTTAATCAGAAGTGAAAATCGCTTAGAGGGATTGGGTGCACAGCCGAGGGGAGAAGGACCAGTTGTGCCACACGTGTACTTTTTGTAAGTTTTTGGTACTTGTGTAGATCTGCACGATTCTGGGAAAAATGAGAATCACAATTTTTAAATTTTTTTTGCTTAGAATAAAGATCACGATTCTCGCGGCGTAACCTCATCTTTCACGTTATACAAAAAAATTGGGCTAACTTTACTGTTTCCTTTTTTTAATTCATTAAAGTGTATTGATGTGCAAATACAGTGTGACATAAAATATTGCAACAACCACCATTTTATTCCCTAGGGTCTCTGCTAAAAAAAATATAATGTTTGGGGGTTCTAAATAATTTTCTAGCAAAAAATACAGATTTTAAAGTGGAGTTCCACCCATATAAAAGTCAGCAGCTACACTTTTGTAGCTGCTGACTTTTATTAATCGGACACTCGCCTGTCCCATGGTCCAGCAATGTGGGCATACGAAGCCCCGCTCCCCCTCCTCTCTGCAGTGCTGGCATTGTCACTGTGGGCGCCCGGCTGTGGCTTCACAGCCAGGCACACACTGTGCATGCAGGAGCCACACTCCACACTGTGACTGGCAGGGCAATCATCTGAGACCTGTGAGGTGTCCCAGATGATTGCTGAGAGGGAGGGAGGGGGGGTGAACTTGCTTCCGGTGCCCCGGGAGGAAGTGGGAGCTGGATCCCTCTAAAGAGGGTATCCGCTTCCCCCCCCCCCCAAAAAAATGGCATGCCAAATATAGCATATCAGGGAGTCACCTGCACTTAAAGCGGAAGTTCCATTTTTGGGTAGAACTCCACTTTAACTTTAAACCAGCAAGTGTCAGAAAAAGGTTTAGTCTTTTGAGTAGTTCACAGAAGTTCATTCCTTTGATAAAGAACAAATGTTTATCGTTGGCTCAGCGGCTGAGGAATGTTGTGAAACTTGGCAGACTGCCGTTTTTTGGACAGCTGTCGGCTTGAGCAGAGAACTCTGCATAGAATTGGGAAAATGCTTTAAATGCTTTAAGAGGGGAAAAGAGTCGCAATCTCGATTCTTAAGTATTAATCGTGCAGCTCTACCATCCAGTGTCCTAACAAACAGCAGCTCTGTGTCATAGGTGGCCCCTGCTGCTGTTTAACCAGCTCTGAAAGATTTTGTGACCAGGCCATTTTTTGCTGTTCAGCACTGCGCTACTTCTGCATGGTCATGCAGCATTGTACCCAAAATGCTATTTTTTTTATTTTTTGTCGCACAAATGGAGCTTTCTTTTGGTGATATTTGATCACTGCTGGGTTTTTTTATTTTATAAATGAAAAAAGATCAAAAATTTTGAAAAACAATATTGTTTACTTATCTAAAACCTATTCAATATAAAAATCAAATTTCTTCATAAAGTTAGGCCAAAATTTTATTCGGCTACATGTCTTTGGTATAAAAAAATCCACTGGTTTGCATGAAAGTTAGTCTTCAAATTATGGTGTGTGTACTGTATATGAATGTTTACTTTTTTTTATTTTTTATTTAGTAATGGCAGCGATCGGTGACTTATATTGGGATTGCGATAGTATGGTGGGCAATCTGACATGGACTCTTTGTAGGCACTTGCATCACCAGTGACACTAATACAGTGATCAGTGCTAATAGTATGCACTGTCACTGTACTAAGTACACTGGCTGGAAAGGGGTTAAACCTCCAGGGCAATCAAAGGGTTAAATGTGTGCCTACCAAAGTTTACTGTGTTCTGTTTTCACTGAATAATGTGCTGATTTTTACATCTTTGTCCTGTGCAGCACACTCCCAGCAAACAGGAACACATGTACAGTGCATCCAGAAAGTATTCACAGCGCTTCTTTTTCCACATTTTATGTTACAGCCTTAAATTCAAAATGGAATAAATTCATTATTTTCCTCAAATTTCTACAAACCATCCCCAATAATAACGTCAAAGAAGATGTTTGAAATCTTTTCAAATTTATTAAAAATAAAACGATGAAAAAATCCCATGTACATAAGTATCACAGCCTTTGCCATGACACTCAATTAAGCTCAGGTGCCTCCTGTTTCCACTGATCATCCTTGAGATGTTTCTACAACTTGATTGGAGTCCACCCGTGGTGAATTCAGTTGATTGGACATGATTTGGAAAGGCGCACACACCTGTAAAGTTCCACAGTTAACAGTGCATGTCAGAGCACAAACCAAGCCATGAAGTCCAAGGAATTGTCTGTAGATCTCCGAGACAGGATTGTATGGAGGCACAGATCTGAGGAAGGGTACATTTCTGCGGCATTGAAGGTCCCAATGAGCACAGTGGCCTCCATCATCCGTAAAATAGAAGTTTGGAACCACCAGGACTCTTCCTAGTGCGGGCCGTCTGGCTAAACTGAGTGATCGAGGGAGAAGGGCCTTAGTCAGGGAGGTGACCAAGAACCTGATGGTCACTCTGACAGAGCTCCAGTATTTCTCTGTGGAAAGGAGAAACTTCAAGAAGAACAACCAACTCTGCAGCACTCCACCAATCAGGTCTGTATGTTAGAGTGGTGAGATGGAAGCCACTCCTCAGTAAAAGACACCTGAAGGACTTTCAGACCATGAGAAACAAAATTCTCTGGTCTGATGAAACAAAGATTGAACTCTTTGATCTGAATGGCAAGCATCATGTCTGGAGGAAACCAGGCACCGCTCATCACCTGGCCAATACCATCCCTACAGTGAAGCATGGTGGTGGAAGCATCATGCTGTGGGGATGTTTTTCAGCAGCAGGAACTGAGAGACTAGTCAGGATCGAGGGAAAGACAAATGCAGCAATGTACAGAGACTTCCTTGATGAAAACCTGCTCTGGACCTCAGACTGGGGTGAAGGTTCATCTTCCAACTGGACAACGACCCTAAGCACACAGCCAAGATAACAAAGGAGTGGCTACAGGAAGCTTTGTGAATGTCCTTGAGTGGTCCAGCCAGAGCCTAGACTTGAACCCCCCCCTCTAGACTTGAGAGATCTGAAAATGGCTGTGCACCGACACTCCCCATCCAACCTGATGGAGCTTGAGAGGTCCTGCGAAGAAGAACGGGGGAAACTGTCCAAAAGTAGATGTGCCAAGCTTGAGGCTGTAATTGGTGCCAAAAGTGCTTCACCAAAGTATTGAGCAAAGGCTGTGAGATTTCAAACAAACTTTTTTCATGTTGTGATTAGGGGGGATTGTTTGTAGAATTTTGAGGAAAATAATGAATTCAATCAATTTTAGGAATAAGGCTATAACATTAAATGAGGAAAAAGCGAAGCGCTGTGAATTCTTTCCGGATGCACTGTAGTATATACAGATGCCAGGTTTAAAAACACCTCCTGGACGCTGCACACTGCCATGGCTTCCATGCGACTTTGAAGCAGAAACTTGGCACGCCTTGCATGTGACTTAACAGATGTCCAACCAAAAGTAGTGCAGGAACCTTCTAAGTTGGAGCGACTCAAGTCGCACCAATTAGAATGGTTCTGTTGCACTGAATGGGGTGCGAATTCTGATGCTCCAAAGTCGGTGCGCTTCACTGTGCCGTTATGGAGTTAAGCGGCAACACAAATATTGGGGATAGGGGGGGTGTAACTTCCCTGTATGGGTTTAGTGCCCAAGGTGATTCAAAATTGTGTATAAAGCGCACTGTGCTTTCTAATTGGTCCGTCAGCGGAGGCAGGAGGAGGGGGCTGAACTGCCTGTCAAACTGGTACCTGTCCTCACCCCCTGAAAGGTGCCAAATGTGGCATGGGGGGGGGGTTGGGGTAGGATAGACGGATAAAAGCAGAGTTCCACTCAAAAGTGGAACTTCCCCCTAAGTCCAAGCTTTTTTTCATTTTTTCCTATGAGGATGGCGTTTGAATAATGGGCCCTTCTCTTGGGGTGTCTATCAGTTACCGCATGTGATAACACCATCATGTGACTCATTTACTTAAATTTTTGCATGCTGTAAAAAGTTCGGCTCACTAATAAAAATAAATAGTGCGGTAGTTAATGCTAAATGAAAAATGTGCATTGCATAAAAAGGACGTGGTAAGCTCTTAAGTTCAATCCACAAAGAGAACAGAGTAAAAAATGAAATATTTAATCGCTTCAATAACGGGCACTTTCACCCCCTTCCTGCCCAGGCCAATTCTTAGATTTCAGCGCTCGCACTTTGACAATTGCGCGGTCATGCAACTCTGTATCCAAAATTAATTTTTATCATTTTGTTCACACAAACTGAGCTTTCTTTTGGTGGTATTTAATCACCACTTTGTTTATTTATTTAAAATATATAAAAATATATATATATATATATATATATATATATATTAATAAAACAAACAACCTAGTTTTTTCATTGTTTTAAAACTGTAGAGATCTTTTTTCATGAATTTACACCAAAATTTATTCTGCTACATTTCTTTGGTGAAAATAACCCAAATCGGTGCATATTTCGTCTGTAGGAAAGTTATAGAGTCCAGAAACTATGGGATATATATCTGAAAATGTATTAATCCTCATTTTTTTGAGGCCTGAAAATGCCAGGACAGTACAAATACCCCCCAAATTACCCCTTTTTTGTAATGTAGACAGTCCAAGGTATTTAGCAAGAGGCATGGCAAACTTTTTTGAAGTTTTGTCATTTCTGTCTCGTGTGGTTGTTTTTTTTTTTTTTTTCTTTTTTTTGGCCTGCACAGTATTATGTTAGAGTGTGTGTGTGTGTGTGTGTGTGTGTGTGTGTGTGTGTGTGTTTTAATGATGTAAGCAGATGGCAGTTCCTCCTTTAGTGGTCATGTAATGTATAAATCAGGGCTCAAAATTTCAAGTCCTGAGCTACTAGCCAGGCCTCAAAGGTTACTCGCCACCAGTGCCCCACTCAATCTCTACCCTGCCCCGCCTCTAATTCTGCCCCTAGACACGCCCTCAAATTTCTCATGAAATGACACTTAAATGTTTTATGCAAAAATAAGTTACAAAAATATTAAAAATATTAACAACAACTTTATCAGTGCGGCCTCACTGTGCCCACCATTGCGGCCTCACTCTGCCCACCATTGCGGCCACACTCTGCCCGTTGCAGCCACACTGTGGCCATTGCAGCCCCGCCTGGGCAGAGGAATGCATGGCTGGAGGAAGAGGAGAGCCGCGGGATAGCACCGGCGCTTACATTATAATTGTCTCCCCTCTGCTCGACACAGCCCCGCCTCCTCCTGACCTACGCCTGTGATTGATAGAACGCATCCCAACCCAACATTGGACCAGCGTTCTGTCTATTACAGGCACGGGGTCAGGAGGAGGCGGGGCTGTGTCAAGCAGAGACAATTATAATGTAAGCGCCAGTAACCGTGCTATCCCGTGGCTCTCCTCTTCCTCCCCGGGGGCAATTGCTGGGTGAGCGGCTCCTGATCAACCCCGCCGGCGGTGCTCTCCCCCCCCCTCTCCCAAGCAGGCAGCCCAGCTCGCAAGCCCTCATTTTCCACTCGCAAAATGCGAGTAAGCGAGTGGAAAATTTGAGGGCTGTATAAACAAAATTATTTTTCATTACATTTCTTTAAATTTGATTGAAACCTAATGTTCAGGGGTTGTACATCTTTAACCTCCCTGACGGTATTCCCGAGTGTGGCTCGGGGGTTGAATTTCAGCACCATTAGCTGTAACCCCTAGCCACACTCAGATTACATCTCAGGATCCTGGTGCGGTATACTTACCTTGTCCCCAGTAGGGACGGATCCAGGGGGGTGGCAATGGGGCAATTGCCCCCTCTGAGAAATTTGCGATGGACAGGTCAGTCAGGGCCCAGGGACGAGTGTGCGGGTGGGACAGTCAGCGGGATTTAGCAGGTGAGTGAGCTCCTGAGCAGTGGCATAGCGTGGGGGGTGCCGTGGCCCTGCATGTGACATTTAGGGGGGCGCCAGTATGTGTCACTGGCTGCCTCCTCCTAATTTTAACTTCCTGTGTCCCTGGGCTCCAGCCGCCATGTTCAGTGTCCGGCGCGCTGTGATTGGGTGTATGGGGGGTCACGTGAGGCGTAGAGCTGGCCTGTCCGCGATTGCTCCTGAAGTCCCGCCTCCGCACATGACCCCCATACGCCCAATCACAGTGCGCTGTGTCGGACACTGAACATTGCAGCTACAGCGCGGGGGAGAGAAGCAAAAATGTGAGCCGCCGCTGTCTTCTCCTCCTCCGGACTGATGCAGGCCAGCCAGACACGAAGGTGAGTGAGACTACCTCGTGACAGTCGTGTTACCGGCCCCGGGGGGGGGGGGGGGGGAGAGAGAAAGTCAGTTAGTGTAGTATCGTGGACAGTATAGTGTAGTTCTCAGTGTAGTGGACAGTATACTATAGTATAGTACTCAGTATAGTATAGTGGTCAGTGTAGTGTGTAATGGTCAGTAAAGGAATCAGGTTGGTCAGTGTTGAAATCAAGTAGGTTAGTGTAGTGGTCAGTATAGGAATCAGGTTGGTCAGTACTATTGTATTTGAAGGGACTCAGGGAGTGGTAAAAGTCCGCAGGTTAGGGGGCACAAATTACTTGCCTTGCCCCTGGCGCTGACAACCCACGCTACGCCACTGCTCCTGAGCAGGCAGGTCGGCAGACGAGCGAGGGGAGGTCGGCTGGTGAGTGTGCGGGCAGACCGGTTGGCAGGTGAGCAGAGGTGCTGGCCAGTCTGTGGGGTTGGCAGATGAGTGAGCTCCTCAGCGGGCACTGCAGGTCGGCGGATGAGTAAGGAGGGGGTTAGTAGGTGAGTGTGCGGGCGGGCAGGGCATCGAGTAAGTGGGCAGGCCGGTCGGCATGAGAGTGGAGGTGCTGGCCAGTCAGAGAGCCAGCGACATCATCTCTTGCTGCCCGCCCTGCATCACTGCAGTTCCGCCCTCACTGTGCAGCCGGGGGCAGCAGAGAGATTACATCATCTCTCTGCTGCCTGCCTTCCCTCTGGCAAGTGACAATCTGCATCTTAGCAGGCCAATGACAATCCGCAACGTGTGGCAGGTGATGTGGCAAGTGACACACTCAGGGCTCCCACTGATTCTGCATTATGGTGAGTTGAACCATTTCATATTACAATGTAATAGTAGAAATAAATAATGCGCTTCAATCATCCTGACACCATAACAACCATGGTGCTGTGATGATGAAAGCGCTAACACCAGCCACTGCCCCCATAACTTTCCCACAAAAAAAAACATATTTTTTGCCAGTGCCCCTCCCGAGACTAGGCTCTGGATCCGCCCCTGGTCCCAAGGATCCTGCGATGTCCCCCGCACTGTCTGCGGGCTCCGTCCTCTGCCCGAAGACTCTGTGCCGGGCTCCGTTTCCTGCGAGCGTCGCGACGCACTGGGGTGGAGCCTGGCGGCAAAATAAAAAAAAGTCAAAATCATAACACATACAGTACTGTAATCTTACAGATTACAGTACTGTATGAAATCATTTAATTTCCCTTTTGTCCCCAGTGCTTTGGCCCATGCCCTGCATGCAGTTTTATATTATATATACTGTTCTTTCTGCCTGGAAACTTGAGATTGTCCATAGCAACCAAAAGTGTCCCTTTACGTCAAAAGTGGCTTTAGACCAGCTAGAAAACAGCGATAGTAAATTACAACACTTGCAGAATTGAGCGATAGTGAATCGTGGGGAAATTTTATATTATTTATTATTTTTTTTAATCATTTATATTTATTATATTATGAGTTTGTGTTTCAAACTTCATCATACCCGGGATATCTACTAGACTCTTGGTGGACAGATATAAGTGTGTTATTGCTAAGAATTACAGGCCTACAATATAAAATGCCAAATTTCTATGCAAAATAATTGTACCGCTTTGTGGCGCAAAAATCTGAAATAATCATACCGCCAGGAAGGCTAAATAAAAAAGTTCTTCAGAATTGTTATCTTTATTCTAAGCAAAAAAAATGTGATTCTCATTTTATCTAGAATCGTGCAGCTCTACTATATTTACACACAAATGTTATATTTGTAATCCCCACCGGGTCCTCTTCATCCTGCGCATGCACACTGCAGCCCTATTCATTACTATATTCATGGCTTCTGAAGCCGCTTAACAAGGCAGTTATTGAACAAGGATGTGAAAAAACAAGACATAGACCTGTAAATGATCCGGGCCCCCCTGGATGGCTTGCACTAATATCCTGTACAATTCCCTGATCTGTAATTGTGTGCTTTTTTTTATTTATTTTTTTATTTACAGATGCATTGCAAAAAAAGAAAAGATCTTTTTCTGAGTATCATGGAGGTTGGATATGGACAACCCATCCACAATGAATCCACCATCAGTGAGAATGCATGCGGGGGATGGACTTGCGGCCGGCGCTGGGACTCGATCCTTCTATTCCGGCTCAAGCGGGAAGAGAAAGAAGACTCATACAGATTCTCATTAGTAGTCACCTCGGTCCCATCATACCTGTGAATTACTTTCTATCCAAGCTGGGATGAGCAATATTACGATCTACTTTTAAGTAAAAAACATTTTTTTTTCCCACTGCCTTTCGATACATTTCAAAGCCGGACTGGAATGCAAACCTTTGTTAGATTTGGATGTATTGTGAAGGATATCACCACTGAGGTGTTCTTGCTGTCTGTGTTCCCATTAGGGGTGCTGAAATTAATCGCTGCATCAATGCATCGCAATTCAGGTGTGCCCGATGCGGCATCGATGCATGCGATTGTAAAAACCGGGTGACATTGCCCCGCCCCTCCCGGGAGAGCACTCGGTACATACATGCTGCTCATGTGACTGCCCGGCCCCCCTCTCTGCTCTCACGTCTCTCCTGACGTCAGCAGAGAATTCTCAGCCCCGCCCGCTGACTGTAGCTAATAGATCACAAGAGAGGCGGGCTGAGAATTCCCCGCTGATGTCAGAGACGTGAGACATGTCAATAGTAAGTACTGTGACTATTACAAGTAGATGCATTCTGTTTGGGACAGATTTTGGTGATAAAAATTAATGCCATACAAACCATCATGTATAAAGAGGAAGATCTGGAGAAGGAGAGACAGAGGAGGAGGGGAGGGTTATGCCCTTTGATCTTTTTGAGTACAGAAACGGTGTATGGAAATGTTGTTATATTGTACCCTCACGGGACAAAGGCACTGCTGCTGCTACTACTGCTACTACTGCTTGCTGCTGGACTAGTTGCTATTGTGGACTGAAACCTGCAACCTTCTACAAACCTCTGGCTTCTATGCCAGTGTTTAGGTAGGGACCGGGTTAGTTTTGTGTGAGATTTATTTATTTTTTATTTTTTGCAATAATAAGCGCAGAGTTACAACTTTCATTGGTTGCTATGGATAACTTTACTGTAATCTCACCCACATTTTTGGCCATACCCTCACTTGGCTTTAGCTCATACTCCCAATTTGCTTGAGCTCATACCAATTTGCATTTGTCCATGCCCCCAATTTGTAATTTTTCTGTTTCAATCGTTTTTATTTATTTTGAAAAGAACAAGAAGTAAGTGATCACTTTCCACAGCAGCAAACATTCCTTTGCGTGCTCTGTACACAAAACAAGAATAGTACATAAGTGGAGGGGGGAGGAACAAATATTAGAGGTGTGAGAATCTCTGTACCCTGTAGTGCACCGGATTAGTGCACTTTTTAAGGGAGTGAGGTTATTTTTAATTCAAAGCAGAGTTTGTTTATTAAAAGTCAGCAGCTACAAAAAAAGTGCATCTTCTGACTTTTGATAAAGACACTCACCTGTCCCACAATCCAGCGACGTGGCCACCCAAACCCTCCCTTCTCTCCCCCTCCTGTCTGCGGCGCTGGTAATACTACTGTGGGCATCCGGCTGTGACAGCTTGCAGCTTCACAGCCAGGTGCGCATGTCTCACTGCGCTGTTCTGAATGGCCAGGCAATCTTTTAGGACCTGTGATGTGTCCCAGAAGATTGCAGGGAGGGAGGGGCTGCCTAGGCGGCCCAAGCGGAAGTGGGAGCTTGTCGGTAATCGCGATGCATCATGGAATCGAATCGTTGACCAGATAATCAAATTGAATCATGAGAACAGTGAAGATGCGCACCTCTAGTCTCCTTTGGTGAGATTATTTGTCCTGATCATTGTCAGTGGGAAAGCAATGGGAAAATCAAAATTGGGTTGGCATCAGAACAAGTGTCCCCATTGGAAGATTTCCCTGATATTCCTGTTCTGGTGACAACTGTCTAAAGCTGGCCGTACAGTTTAGTGTTTTTTTTTGTTCAGATGGATGCAGGAATTGTTAGAGCCAGAGAGGTGTGTGTGTGTGTGTGTGTGTGTGTGAAGGGAGCTGTGTGCAATTCTGCCATGCATCAAGCATAGTTGCCAACATTGCAAAAAAAATATGTAGGACACTTTTTTGGCTGTATGCGGAGCCGTACAATAATTAGGAGGTGGGGCATTCGTTTGTAGGCATGGCTTAGAAAAAAATTTATAAGTGTGGTGCGCCACAGCGAAAAATGGGCGTAGCTTACGCGGCAAGTGGGCGTGGTTTACGTGACAAGTGGGCGTGGCTCAAGAGGGTGTGGTTAGAGTCTGAGATGAATGAGGGATGGAGAAGGAAAGGGGGAGAGGGGGAATGACGGGACAGCAGCCCCAGATCCTACACAATAGAAATATGTGTATTCTAGAAAGTTTAACAATCAGCAGATAAAGATACTCCAAACACCAGGTGTTAGCGCTTCAATCATCCCGGCACCATGGTTGTTATGGTGTCAGGATAATTGAAGCGCATTATTTCTATTATTACATTGTAATTTAAAATTAAATCATTCAACTCACCATAATGCCGAATCAGTGGGATCCCTGAGCGTGTCACTAGCCACGTCGCCTGCCCCCGGCAGAGTCCGTCCTTGCATCAGGTGCCCCTGGCAGAGTCTTTATAGACCCCCTCCATCAGTGCAGATCCCCTCCATCAGTGCAGCCCCCCCTCAATGCAGCCCCCCCCCGCTCAGTGCAGGAGCGGCCGGTGTTCTGCCGAGAAAGTTCCCCTCGGCAATGAAGGACCCCCTGTACTGCGCAGGTGCAGCGCGTGCGCAGTACGGGACTGGGGAACTTTCGGCAAGACACGGCGACGGCACCGTGTCTTCTGCTTGCTTCAGTGGAGAGGGGAGGGGCCGTGCAGCTATTGGCTGCATGGATCGAGCCCCCTTCCTCTCTCTACTTCCTCAACACTAGGGGGAAGATCGAGTGGCAGCGCCGGCCGCCATTTTGCTGGAGCCAGCTGCTTAAAAAAAAAAAAAACATTCCCGATTTTCCTTATGGAAAATCCTGATTTGGGACAGCCTCCATCCGGGACGAGGGTACCAAAATCGGGATCGTCCCGGGAAAATCGGGACTGTTGGCAACTATGATCAAGGTGTCCAGGTTGGGACAGAGTAAGGCCTGAGAGAGGGTCCATGTGGGACAAAAGAGCAGCTGGGTAGCTGTACAGAGATAGTTCTAGAGCAGGGATATGCAATTAGCGGACCTCCAGCTTTTGCAGAACTACAAGTCCCATGAGGCATAGCAAGACTGACAGCCACAAGCATGACACCCAGAGGCAGAGGCATGATGGGACTTGTAGTTGTGCAACAGCTGGAGGTCCGCTAACTGCATATCCCTGTTCTAGTGGGACACAAACGGCGAGGAAGCTGTAAGGAAGACCGAGCTTAGGTGCAGTGACTGTGCATAAACACTAGGATGTATTTTGTGGTCAAGTGGACCAAACAAAGGCCCTAAAGTTCAGGAGGAAACCCTGAAGAGGTACTTGGAGCAGTAAAGCTGCCACAAGCAAACCAAGAGGGTGAATGTTCTGTTTTTGCATTGATGGTGAGAACCCCCTATGTGGGAAGACTTGCAGTGCTCAGCATAAATAAGTACACCCCTTTTGAAAAGTAAGATTTCAATCATTATTTCAATGAACACAAGAAGAATTTCCAAAATTTTGACAAAACAAGTGTGTGTGTTTTTGTGTTTTTTTTGTTTTTTTTTTTTTTTTTTAAATAGAATATTTGTTTAGCTCATTACATGAAAAGTTCATATAACTTAGATTACAAAAATCTTCAGTTTTACTCAAATTAGTTGATGCAAAAAATGAATACACCCCACAACAAAAACTACTCCATCTAGTATTTTGTGTAACCTCCATGACTTGCAAGGACTGCACCAAGTCTTCTAGGCATGGAATTGTTGGTGACATGTTGCAACATCAATCTTTTTCCATTCTTCAAGAACGGCCTCTTTTAGAGCCTGGATGCTGGATGGAGAGTAATGCTCATCTCTTCAGAATTCCCCATAGATGTTTGGGTTCAGATCAGGAGACTTACTTGGCCACTGAATCACTTTCACCCGGTTCTTCTTCAGAAATGCAACAGTGGCCTTAGATGTGTGTTTTGGATCTTTGTCATGTTGGAAAAGTGAATGACGACCAAGGGCACGGAATGATGGTAGCATCTTCTCTTTCAGTAAAGAGCAGTACATTTGTGAATTCATAATATCATCAATGAAATGCAGCCCCACAGAAGGACACTGCCACCACCATGTTTCACTGTAGGCACCATGCATGTTTCTTTGTACGCCTCACCTTTGCGACACCATACAGTTTTGAAGCCATCAGTTTTTAAAAAAAAAAACTTTATCTTGGTCTCATCACTCCAGAGTACTGTGTCCCAGTAGTAGTCTTCTTCTTTTTCAGCATGGGCCCTGGCAAATTCTAGACAGGCTTTTTTGTGCATGGGCTTTAGGAGAGGCTTTCTTTGTAGATGACACCCATGCTTGCCATTCCTCTGTAGCCATATTGTGCCACGGGAAACAATCGCCCCAGTTTGGCTTTCTACTTCATTAGCTAACTGCAGTGAACTTGCATGGTGATTTTTTTCAACCCTTCTCATCAGAAGACGCTCCTGTTGAGGTGATAACGTCTGTGAATGGCCTGGACGCCTCTGACTGATATGTAAAGCTTTGCTAATCTTCTTGTAGCCTTCACCTTTCTCGTGTAAAGAAATAATTTTCTTTCTTAGGCCTTTTGACCTTTCTCTTCCATGTGGTGCCATTGCTGACCGCATGAAATGGGAGGGGTTTTCTTTGTTAAAGCGGAATTCCACCCAAAAGTGGAACTTCCACTTATCTGATTTGACCCCCCCCATCAGGTGCCGCATTTGGCACCTTTCAGAGGGGAGGGCAGAGTGGGTATTTTTTTTTTCTTTTTTACAGGTACCCTGTCCCCATATCCGGGCTGCGGCAAATTACGTCAGCAGCTCGGGGGGACCCCCCTCCTCCCTCCCCTTCTGCCGGACCAGTGAGTGCAGTAGGGACCCGGCCCGTGAAGCCAAATGTTCCCTTACCAGCAATGGCGACAGCAGCAGCACCCGACCAGCCGATGTAAACATCGGCTGCAGTGCTGGACTTCAGGACAGGTAAGTGTCCTAATATTAAAAGTTAGCAGCCACCCTAATACTTACCTGAGGTTCCTCTGTCTCCAGCGATGTCCACAAGTGTCTCAGCCTTCCGAGATTCTCCTTCCTGATTGGCTGAGCCATTGGCTCCTGCTGCTGTCTATCAAGGTCAGCTAGTCAATCAGGTTGGAGGGGGGGGCGGGACGAGGTGCCATGTCTGAATGGACACAGGAAGCTGTGACTCAGCTCTGGTGTCCCCAAAGCAAAGTGCTTGCTGTGGGGGAACTGAACAGGAGGGGGGCCCACGATCACAGAAGAGGGACCCGAGAAGAGGAGGATCTGAGCTGCTCTGTGCAAAACCAGCTGGACAGAGCAGGTAAGTAGAACATATTTATTATTTTTATTGGGGGGGAAAAAAACACAAGACTTTACAATCACATTAACCAATCTTGGTTGCAATCAATGCCCTGCAATTGTGGGAGTATTTTGTCATATAGTGTCCCGTAGAAAATGTTGATTCTGAAAGAAAAGATTTTTCTAACAAATGTGTTGGGATGTACTCATGCATGCTGAGCATTGTACCTGTGTAAATTTTGAGCATTTAATAAAAGTGGGCAGGAAAGCCCTGAAAATTATATCTGCAGGGAGCAAACTTGTGGTTTTGATGCTACCATTGAGCTAAGAAACCCGAATGTGTCACAACATGGATGAGATGATCTCGCTCTGCAGCTAGAAAGCGCCAGGCTGAGCTCCTCAATGCCTCTTATCAGTTTGGTTGCTCTTCTCTGCACTTTCTCCAGTTCCCCGACTATGGGAGCCTCCCTTGTTTCTCTCTCCCCACCTATGGAGGATTAGTCTGAGTATAGGTGACCTGGATTACACCATTTAGGGGTCTCATTATCCCCACAAAGCGCAAGTGACCATTCTAGCGATTTAGATGGTCAACTTATAAGGGTGAGTGCACCTCCATGTGGGGCACCTGTGTCTGCACACCGAATTGGAGCACTGGTTTTTGATCAACGCACAAGCACTTTAACTCGCATTGAACTGGGACTGTTATCATATCACTGTGAATAACATTGTGTTTTGCACTTGTTACACTGCATAGCGGAGCGCGGTGTTCTTTCTTTCAAGCTCATTGTGATGCCAGGTGGCTCACATTCACACTGCCGCTGGCAATTACTTCGATATTGATATTAATTATTTTTTTTGCATATTGGTGCAGAGTTTATTTCTTTGTTAGAAATTGCCCCAGCCTTTGAGGGAACACGTCCTGTTCTAACATGCCAACATACAGGAGTCCAGGGTGAAACCTTTTGCTTATAGAAAGACTTAGGGGTGTAAGTTGAAAAAAATTAGCATAGCAGTTTGTCAAGAGAAAGTGGTATATATATTTGTTCTGTGTGCATTAGAAAAAAATGTCCTGTGCTGCTTGAATGTTTTTTTTGATCACTCCCTGCTGTCATATGACATCCTTGGGTTGAAGTGGTGATATCTGATGGCTGCAGCTACAGGCATCATCCAGATATCTTTGTTTTTAGCCGACAATTCCATCTCATAAAAGCCATCCTAGTGGCTGATTAGCTGCTGAATTGCTTTTACAGGCAGCGGGAGGGGGTGCACCCCCCCCACTGCCGACGGCACTGACAGATTACCAAAGAGCTGACTGTGGACTGGATGATATTTACATGTAGGAGAGAAATATCAGAAATGGCCCAGATGGGAGTTAAAGCGGAGCTCCACCTTAAAAAAAAAAAAAAATTAAAAGCCAGCAGATACAAATACTGCAGCTGCTGACTTTTAATAAATGGACACTTACCTGTCCAGGGTGCCCGCGATGTCGGCAGCAGAAGACAAGCTATCGATCGTCTCTCGGCTGCCCCCACCGCCATCCTCGGTGAGGGAATCGGGAAGTGAAGCGTTGCGGCTTCACTGCCCAGTTCCCTACTGCGCCGCCACATGTCTTCACTGGTCCCCATTGTGTTCTGGGAACTGTGTGTTTCCCAGAACACAACAGGGGGTCAAGGGAAGTGACGTATCTGCGGATATCTGTGCCCGGAAGTGGGTGCAGAAACCTGTATTATACAGGTATCTGCACCCCCCCTCTGGAAAGGTGCCAATTGTGGCACCGGAGGTGGGGAGCAATCCGATGAGTGGAAGTTCCACTTTAGGGTGGAGCTCCGCTTTAAAGCAGAAAATATCTAATTTGTCCACTAGATGGTGCTAACTATCATAGGACATTTGTAGGCAATTTTTAGTGACCAAATGCTAATTTATTTCATTTTTAAAGTGGTTGTAATCCCTTACAGACCACTTTTTGCTACATGTAAACCTAGTATAAGGCTTACCTGTAGCTACCCCGGATAACTCCTAAACCTGCACAGTTTAGGAGATATCCCCTGTATCTGCATGTGCCGTTGCTATAGCTAGTGAGCTAGTGTGCCGTAACCGGAGGCGCGCGCGGGAGTGAGGTCATTGCGACTGGCTAATCACAGCGTCGGATCCCATGCTACCCGGAAGTAATGTTGCCGGCCGTAGCGGTGTATGGGGACTGCTATGGGTGCTTTGAACTAAGGTAAGTATTTCATAATGAGCTAGTATGCTATGCATACTAGCTCATTATGCCTTTGTTTTGCAGGTCTTTTTTTTTTTTTTTTGTGTGTGGGTTTACAACCACTTTAAATCCAAGAAAAACATTCGACCAGCACAGGAAATGGTGTAATAACCTTTTTTAATGTTTGCCCTATTTGTACAGAACAAATGTACACGTTCACATTTTTCTCTTTTATTAATAGATCCCTTGGTATTTGGGGGGTTTTACATCTGCTTAGAGTTCAGCTGTTCGTTACATTTGTAGAATAGGATCTGGTGTTCCAGCACTGCCCTAATAATCCTCCTTTTTTTTTTTTCCTTTCTTTGACATTCTGCACTTTTATTTAACTTAAAGCGGAGGTCCGCCCAAAAAAAAAAAAATGAAAACCAGCAGCTACACAGACTGCAGCTGCTGGATTTTAATAATAGGACACTTACCTGTCCTGGAGTCCCGTGATGTCGGCACTGCAGATGATGTTTCCATCAGCTGTCGGGTGCTGCCACTGCCATTGCGGGTGAGGGTACCCAGCAGTGTAGCCTTTCGCATTTACTCTGGGAACCCTACTGCGCATGAGCGTCAGGGGGAGGAGGAGGGAGCCCCAGCTGTGATGTCAATATCTGCGGCTGAGGCTCCGGGAAGTGGGAAAGGATACCTGTCAGACAGGTATCCTGTCCCCCCCTCCCCCCTGAAAGGTGCCAATTGTGGCACCGGAGGGGAGGGGGGGAGGAATCAGATGAGCGGAAGTTCCACTTTTGGGTGGAACTCCTCTTTAACTGTAAGATTATAACAATTTACTTATTTGTATGTATAACATGTTATAGACTACTATGAAAACCTTCTTTATAAGCATTTTATAATTTAACTCTGTCTTGTATTCTACTGTGTTCAGACATTTTGTCTTTTTATAAATGATTTCTTTATTTTTCTCTGTTCTCTTTATTGCTTATATATTTAAAACTCACAATTGTTTTTGAGTATTTATTTTTGCTGTGGATATTCATGAGATATCAGGGCTGAGTAGATTGTTCATCTTGAACATCCCAATTATGTGTAGTGGAAGAAAAAAAAATAACATCCTTTGAATTTATTGGATGATTGACATGAGAACAGCAGTCCCGAGCCAATGAGAAGTCTATTTCTTTAGTAGGTTATCCCCTAGTCCAGGGGTCTCCAAACTGTGGCACTTTGCTTGTCTTTATCCAGCCCTTCCACTGATATGGGACACTATTCCTCCCACTGCCACCAGTGAATGGGACACTATTCCTCCCATTGCCACCAGTGACTGGGACACTATTCCTCCCATTGCCACCAGTGACTGGGACACTATTCCTCCCACTGCCACCAGTGAATGGGACACTATTCCTCCCACTGCCGCCAGTGAATGGGACACTATTCCTCCCACTGCCGCCAGTGAATGGGACACTATTCCTCCCACTGCCACCAGTGAATGGGACACTATTCCTCCCCACTGCCACCAGTGACTGGGACACTTATCCTCCCACTGCCACCAGTGACTGGGACACTAATCCTCCCACTGCCACCAGTGACTGGGACACTAATCCTCCCACTGCCACCAGTGACTGGGACACTAATCCTCCCACTGCCACCAGTGACTGGGACACCAATCCTCCCACTGCCACCAGTGACTGGGACACCAATCCTCCCACTGCCACCAGTGACTGGGACACCAATCCTCCCACTGCCACCAGTGACCGGGACACTAATCCTCCCACTGCCTCCAGTGACCGGGACACCAATCCTCCCACTGCCACCAGTGACCGGGACACTAATCCTCCCACTGCCACCAGTGACCGGGACACTAATCCTCCCACTGCCACCAGTGACCGGGACACTAATCCTCCCACTGCCACCAGTGACCGGGACACTAATCCTCCCACTGCCACCAGTGACCGGGACACTAATCCTCCCACTGCCACCAGTGACCGGGACACTAATCCTCCCACTGCCACCAGTGACCGGGACACTAATCCTCCCACTGCCACCAGTGACTGGGACACTAATCCTCCCACTGCCACCAGTGAATGAGACACTATTCCTCCCACTGCCACCAGTGAATGAGACACTATTCCTCCCACTGCCATCAGTGAATGGGACACTATTCCTCCCACTGCCACCAGTGACTGGGACACTATTCCTCCCACTGCCACTAGTGATGGAATGTTTTTACTACTGCTGATGCCAGTTCATTTTCTGCTCCCACTGGCCACAGTTTAGGCTAAAGTTTTAAGAGCTGTAAACTGGCCCTTTGTTTCAAAAGTTTGGAGACCCCTGCCCTAGTCTGTGATAGCTAATCAGATACATGTGTATACGGAGTACAGTTTCATTAACTGTCATAATGTTTTAAAGACTCTGCCACCTCACCCATTCCAAGGTGAAGTGACATTTTTTTTTTGATACTCGCCTTACCACTGCTGAACCTTCCTCCTGATGCTTTCACTTAAAGGTGAGCTTAGGATCAGCCTGTGACAATGCCATATGCTAGGCCTGACCACTTTCATATGACCAAGGGTATGACAGAGCTAGGAGCAGCAAGGGGAGTGTGTGGCAAGGTAGTTGGGTTTCAAGTTTGGTTGGGGGGGTACACCCAACCCCATGTCATCACCTCCATCCACACTCCCCTCCTGTACGCAATGCCAAAGTCATCCCCTCCACGCTCAGACTGGAAGTCCAAATGGGGCCAGTAAAACCTCATAGTTGAGACCTGTTTTTACTCCCCTTTTACCTACAGTGGTCACATGCTGCAGCAGGATTTATACACCCTGTCATGCTTGGCAGGTGTAGCACAATTTTGTGCAGTACAGTGACCAAGGGGTTCAAGCAGACAATAAGGAGGTGTTTTATTTCTTCCTCATCACCTGCTTTAACCCCTTGGATCCCACACTGGCAGGTCGCAATTGCATGCATTGCACATGCTTGCATGGTGTTTGCAGAGTGGCCCTATTCACTTGGGTGAATGGGTCGCAATCGCCCGCCAAAAGCAACGGGCGGTAAAATTCCTGCTGCAGCATGTGTACATCCTCAGCTGCTGCCTCTGCAGGTAAAGGGGGTATTTTGTATGTAATGTGGATAGTATAATAAATAGGTGGCGTTTTGTGTGGCTTGAGAGTGGGCAGGGACGGGGGGGGGGGCCTGTGAGTTGTCAGTCTGCCCCAATGTCATCCCCTCTTCTGTACATACTGCCCCATTTTAGACCTTAGACTTGCCATGTATACTATTCTCTACCAGTACACTTCCAGGTATAATTACGGTTCCTGTAATGACTGCTCCATGCAGATGTTCTCTCATTGCACTCTCTCTCTCTCTTCCCTTTTTTTTATCTCTGGTTTCTCCTTCACCATCCTTTCCTGGCTTTGTCACAAATCACATTATATCTCCCCTTAACACCGATTCACACACAGCCGGTGATAACATCGGGGAATACAGATTACGGGATGACGATTGTGGAAATACTTGGAGAGCAGCCACAAGCATTAGAGGATGATGTGAGGTGTGGGCAAGATCTGTCCTCTTATGTCTGTCCTTCTATGGTGGCAGCATAACCAGGTATGACTGGCTAAGCAGACAAATGTATGCTCTGGAAGATGGAGCTGCTGCCAGCGACCTCCAACACTAACCTGTTGCATTCACAAAAAATTTAAAAAAAAATATATATATATATATAATATTACTGCCTTGTGTAGCGCTTGGTTGCTACTAGTAACTAACATCCACCATGTCACCCTGCTGCCAGACCTCCATCTATCACTTCTGAGACAATGAACAGTCATTTTGCGTTGGTTTTGTTTATTGAGGGATATAACTTGGTTGGGGAAAGGAAATATGGGATGCCCATAGAACAGTTGCTTTGTCATCTTGTTTAAGAATTGGAATAAAAGGTTGAGCCATGAAGTACCGATGTACACATAATATCTACAGGCGCTTCCTCTGCAAAACGCCTTGCAGACTATTTCTCCTCCACTACGTATCTCCCGCAGACTGTTGCTCCCAGAACTTCCTCCCTCCTGCACAAACTTCCACTGTAGATCATTAAAACAAGGAAATAAGAGAGAGGCAATGCTCTCCCAAGGATGATGGGACTTTAATTGGAGATATATATGTCTGTTACCAGGTGAACACGCAAACAATGTGATTTAAGAAAATATAAAATTTTATTACATAATATCAGATAAAAATCGCATAGTCATCATAACATTTTGACCATGAATTAATACTTAGTAAGTGAAACAAGATGCTTGGATATGCAGAGGGGCCGACATGTTTTGCAGATTCCTGCTTCTTCAAGGCACCGCATGCTTCTACAGTTTCATCGAGGTTACACAGAACATATCATTAGTCTAGTAACAATCAATTTTAAGTCTTTTTAGATAGTAATAAAATACTATAATACATAACAATATAACATCACATATATGTGCTTACCTAACTTAAAATATTGGATGCTTTACTGAGCATTGGTTACATCGCTTGTCCAAAGATACCCGACACATAATGACCGCCCGCAGCAGCTACCTGGTGGGAATCGGGTCCACCAGGGTTGGTCAGTGGAGGTATAGGATCATGTTGATTACCAAAAGGATTATTCAACACTGATGGTCTATGGAATTAAAGATGCTAATATTAACCTATTTACAGATCACTAGTACATGGCTCTTATCAAAAGACAAAAAAGCCAATTGTACTTCAATATAATATAATAAATACCTACATACAGACTAGTAGGATAGAGCAAATCTCTTTACTTTATAAATTTGGCCAAATATAATGAATCTTATAGTGGCATCTAATCCCATATTAAATACCCAGATACTGTGTAGTAAAGTAGGGGGAAATAAGAGAAAAGAGAGAGAGAAGAAAAAGGAAAAGTGGAAAGAGGGAGGGAATGAGGGGGGAAAGGGGAAAAGAAAGGAGAGAGGAAAAAAAAAAAAAGGAAAAAACGGCCATAACTGAAAGTACTCACATAAGAGCTGATACTAGGCTATGCGATACCACCTGCCGGAGGTCAGCCAGATAATTATGTCCAGCACGGGAGCTGAGGAAAGGACCCAAGCATGGACCAGGAGCACACACACAGTCCCCCAAAAAAAAGTGTGTATAGAAAAATCTTGATGTAACTGTAGATGGGATTTCTGTATTGTATACAATAAAGTAAGTGGTTTGTTACCATATTGGTATAAATAAAAAGAAATGTCATATAGAGTAAACCCATCACCACAGTATAGAAGTATGTTGTGGAGCATATCAACAAAGTGAACAGAATGAAAAAATAGGGTGTCCATATAGTAAGAATAGGGAAGAGGAAATGAGATTCCTGAAATCAGGAGAAATGAATGAAAACTGCAGTGAAGAAATATTAGTTATTCTTGTTATAGAGGAATTTAAGAATAAATCAAGAGCTTGCTATGCATTTACCCATGTAGATCCTAATGGGATGTGAACCAAGAATGGAGTACAATATGGGACTGCTGAGAAAAGGTCACTGAGGGGGAACTGCAGGGTGAGCCCAGCGGCCAGGGTCCCATCCAGCGTCACACTGGCATGACAAGGGAGAGACAGCAGGACAGCAGCCAGACCTACTCACCATGTGTCAGCCAAGCTGATCAGGGATGGAGGTGTGTGTGGTTCAAGAGTTTTCAATTCTTTGTATCTGACCCCTAGTGATCCAGTTACCATATACCACATTGAACACAGCTGATTTTGATGGACAATATCTTCCCTATTCTTACTATATGGACACCCTATTTTTTCATTCTGTTCACTTTGTTGATATGCTCCACACTCCACAATATACTTCTATACTGTGGTGATGGGTTTACTCTATATGACATTTCTTTTTATTTGTACCAATATGGTAACAAACCACTTACTTTATTGTATACAATACAGAAATCCCATCTACAGTTACATCAAGATTTTTCTATACACACTTTTTTTGGGGGGACTGTGTGTGTGCTCCTGGTCCATGCTTGGGTCCTTTCCTCAGCTCCCGTGCTGGACATAATTATCTGGCTGACCTCCGGCAGGTGTTATCACATGGCCTAGTATCAGCTCTTATGTGAGTACTTTCAGTTATGGCCGTTTATTTGTTCATCATCATCTTTAATCCCTCTACCCCTCCAGTCTGTGGTTATATTAAACTATAATGGTGATTTTTTTTTTATCCCCTCTTAGTACATGGATGCACTGGCTCCTGATGAGTGGATAGAAGTCCACGAAACGTTGTCAAGCTTATTTTGATGCATCCATTTCATATTTATGATTCCAGATGGTTTTTATTGCTCTACCACCCTGACATAATGTTATGCCTACTCTACTTGAGGGACTGTGATGTATAATATTTACTTTCTGTGTCATGTTGGTGACTATCCTTAATATGTATGTTGATACTTTGTATTTTATATGCCAATGTGCTATTATGCGTTTATATGGGTTGATCCATGCCCTATCTTTGGTCTAATAAAGAATACAATTTTTTACTTATGTATATGGTTTTGTTTGGCTCTACCCCACGCACCTCATCTAAAGTCCCCCCTCCCCCCCTCTTTTTTGCAAAAGCAACCAGGAGGCGCAATATTCCCCGTTGCGTCTCATTTAGGCTCGATTCACACCTATGCATGTTACTTTTGAGCATTTTTGGAGGGTTTTTTTTCATGCTTGCCACGTTTTTGAGCAGCGTTTTTGCCGCAATTTGCGTTTTGCGTTTTTTTTTTTTTTTTTTACAGTCTTAAAAAAAAATTAAAAAAAAAAAAAAAAAAAACGGCAAAAACGCATCAAAAACGGTGCACTTGCGTTTTTTGATGCTTGTCCATTGAATTCTATTACATGCAAAACGCTGCATTTTGCATGAAAAAAGTCCCTGACCCTTTCCAAAAATGCAGAGATACAAAAAGGCATTGATGTGAACATGTTCCATAGGAACCCATGTTAAAAAATTCCCGTGCATTTCTGCAAAATGCAAAATGCATCAAAAAACGCGCTAGTGTGAATGGAGCCTTAAAGTCCCAAAAATATTCCCTTTTTTTTCCTTTGATGATTCAGACATATGTTGCAAACAGCAACGGTGCGATCTGCTGCACACGTCTCAAAAAAGGCCCACACCAAAGAACTTTTGAAAAAACGCGCGGAGTCAGCAGTGCCCTGCACATGCGGAGCTCTGCGGTGTGGTGCAGTCTGTTGGCTGTCCTTAAGCTGGCCCCTGGAGGGAATCCTGCCTTGTTGGAGATGTGCCTCCTCCTCCTCCTCTCTTCTATCAGGCACCCACGTAGAGTCAGTGACCTCATCCTCTCCTCCCTCCTCACCACTGGAGCAAACCTGGCAGTATGCTGCAGCTGGGGGAACATGACTGCCAGTTTCTTGTCCTTCTTGGGCACCCCCTCTCTCTGGGCTCACATTACTGCCTTCATCCTCAACCTGGGTACCATCATCGGAGCCTTTAAAATGCCGCGCATCCTCTTGCAGCATGTACCTGACACTGTGGTCGAACAGTTCGGGGGACTCCTCAGGACATGGTGGTGGGGCTAGGGAAGGAGTGACTGATGACATTGAGCCAATGGAATAGGCCACTTTGGCAGCTGCATTGGCAGCCAAACTTCTCTTAGCCTGGGTGACGGAGGATGAGGAGGATGAGGACGGCTTTGTGATCCACTCTACCAACTCTTCTGCATGTTATGGCTCAACACGCCAGCTGTCAAAAAAAAGATCAAGCGTGCCCCACGGCCACGTGCTGAGGATGCACCGTGTCCACGACGAGCACTGTTGGCTGTAGACACAGAGCCTGCTTGCCCTCTTTTAGTGGCCTTTGAGCGTCTGCCTTTCCTTGGTGGCCTTCCAGACATGCTGTAAAATTGGATTAGCAAAACACTGCCTGAAGTTTACTAGAAAAATTACACCAGGAATGGCCTGCAGTCAGGTATAGGCTTGGCTAGACTAGAATGCAGTGGATATATATGTAGGAGACTGTATATACAGTATCTCACAAAAGTGAGTACACCCCTCACATTTTTGTAAATATTTTAGTATATCTTTTCATGTGACAACACTGAAGAAAGGACACTTTGCTACAATGTAAAGTAGTGAGTGTACAGCTTGTATAACAGTGTAAATTTGCTGTCCTCTCAAAATAATTTAACACACAGCCATGCCTTGCCTTTGGCCAATTATGGCTCTCTTTGCTGACGGCGCTGTGATTGGCCAAAGCATGCGGGTCATAGTGCATGCCTGGCCAATCATTAGCCAGCAATGCATTTTTATTTTTATTTTTTACTAGTAATGGTAGCGATCTGTGATTTTTATCGGGACTTCAACATTATGGCGGACACATTGGACACTTTTGACACATTTTTGGGATGATTGACAATTATACAGCGATCAGTGCTATAAAAATGCACTGATTACTGTGTAAATGTCACAGGCAGGGAAGGGGTTAACACTAGGGGGCGATCAAGGAGTTTTGTTTGCACTGTTGAAATGTGTTCTGTAACCTTCACCTAACACACAGACACATCTTCTGCTAGAAGCTCTCTCTGTCTCTACTCCCCCCTCCCCTCTCAAGGTTTTACTTTTCCAATTGTTCTATTTGTTAGCTTTTAATAACATATTTATATTTGTTAGTTAGGTCACGAGCATCGGCACCCCCTGCAGTGCAGTGGACGTGCCCCTGCTATCCCGCTTAAAGGAACCGACGTACAGCTACGACGGTTCGCGGGATTGTGCCAACCTGCTGCAGTATAATGACGGCAGCTGATCGGCAAGCGGTTAAAGTTCATGTGCCTGTAAAGACAGGTGTCCCAATGCTTTTGGTAAATGTATGTGTGTGCTAAAATGCATTGAAGTAATTTTTCTGAAAAGTTAAATTTGATAAATCATTGTGCAAATGTCATGGAATATAAAGAATTGCCAAATTCTTCTGCTTTCAGAAAATAAATACTTTTTTTGGACTGTTGCAGTAATTTCTAAGTCTAGTCTAACACAAAGAAAAAAAAACAGTATGCATACCTTTTCTGAAGCCGTTCCGATCCCCTGCTGAGCTGTCAGCGGTGGCTTTACTGTGTGGGCGGGTGCAGAGGACACAGCCGACAACGGAAGCCCCATAGTAAGTCTATGGGTGACATCACTCCCCATTCATTTCACAGCCGTTGCCTCCTGTCCATTTATCTTCAGTGCAGCTGAGGCTGCAGAGAAAAGGACTGGGGAATTTGTGTCCTCAGTTCCTTTCCCTGTCTCAAAGGGGAGACGTCAGGGGCCTGTTTAGGCTACTGATATCTCACCAAAGCCACCCCCCAACAGGGCTGATAAAAAAAAAAAAAAATTGTAATAAATAATTATTTAAAGGTTAAATTGTAAAAATAATTTTAAAAACACTGATGTCGTCCACCCCCCAAAAAAAAGAAAGCATTGTAAAAGAAACTAAATGACAAAAAATATATAAATTGTAAAGAAAAAATAAAATAAAAAAACTACTGACACTGTCCACTGCTCTACTGACACCGTCCAGCCATAACCGTCCACAGTGCCCCCCACCCGCAAGCGAAGCACTGGGAAAAATATTATTTAAAAAAAAAATGGTAAAAAAATAATATAAAATAAATTAATAAAAATAAAAAAAAATTACTGACACTATCCGCTGCCCTCACAAAATCCTTGTAAAAAAAAAAATACAGAAATAAAATTATAAAAAAAAAAAAAAAATTGACCCTGTCTATTGCTCTACTGACGCCATCCTGCACATACTACCCACCACTATATACTCCACACTCTTCTCCCTTAGCTGGACATTATATTAGTGTCACTGTTGACGTCAGTGTCAGTCAGTTAAGCCGGCCATAGATGATTAGAATCTTGCCTGGTTTAGCACGGACCGGCTAAGATTCGAACCAACTATGGGTAGGCTGATTGTACCCAAGTGATAGATCGACTTGGGTGCAATCAGCCTGTCCTATTGTTACATGCCATTATTTTTTCAAGGCGAGTTCGGGGGAGGGTTGGGGCTGAAGGGGGCCCCGCCAGGTAGGCTGTATGGGGTCCCATGATTTCTATCAGCGGCCCTGCCGGAGCAGCTTCAGGGAAAGTTTATATATAATGATTTTTTCTTTACAGGGATAGATAGGTTAGTGTTAGATCGTGGATGTCTGTAGATGTGGAGATTTTAGGGTGAACTTACACTTTAACATGCGTGCAAAAATGATAAAATTGTTTAAAAAAAAAGGTAAAATCAGGTTGATCCTGTGATCAGAGACATGTGGGATCACATGATGACATTCCGTCCCCCCCTCCCCCTGTACACTCCCTCTATTTATTCACTATAAAATATATAAATAGATACATTGTATCTAATCTAATACTGTGTACAGCCAATCAGAACACAGAGACACAACCAGACCGTGCCCACCACTGTACACAGCTCATAGGACTGGACTACATACATGGGACTGACATATAGCTTGCCGATTGGTTGAGTATATAGTAGGTGTCAGAGGGGAGAGAGTGCGGAGATGATGGTTACATTGTATGTTAGAGCACAGAGAGGAGCCGGGGATCTGTACGAGGCTGTGACCGATCGGGTAGCGGAGATGTGGGATGAGAAGAGCGGGGAGTGTCCGGAGATTTTATCTGACATCGGAGAGAAAACACACCGGAGGAACCGACTGACTTCCACTTCCCAGAGCTGTGTGTGTGTGCTGCCATCTAATGGAGGAAAAGGGGGAACTGCAGTTCTGATTGTATTTCAGTTTCTGGAGCTGTGTGTGTGCTGCCACCTAATGGAAGAATAGGCGTAACTGCAGTTTTGATTATATTTCAGTTTCTGGAGCTCTGTGTGTGTGCTGCCACCTAATGGAGGTATAGGGGGAACTGCAGTTGTGATTATATTTAAGTTTCTGGAGCTGTGTGTGTGTGCTGCCACCTAATGGAGGAATAGGGGGAACTTCAGTTCTGATTATATTTCAGTTTCTGGAGCTCTATGTGTGCTGCCACCTAATAGAGGGAACTGCAGTTCTGATTATATTTCAGTTTCTGGAGCTGTGTGTGTGTGTGTGTGTGTGTGTTGCTACCTAATGGAGGAAAAGGGGGAACTGCAGTTCTGATTATTCAGTTTCTGGAGCTGTGTGTGTGTGCTGCCATCTAATAGAGGAAGAGGGAATTGCAGTCCCGATCTGTTGTTGGATCGGTGAAGGTATTCTAGGATTCATCTGATGTTTACAATCTTCCCCATTTGCTGCAAGTCACCCGAGAAATATTATTGGTTGCTGTTATTGCAGCTGTGCATGGCAATCGAATCAGCTTCTGTCTTCAGCTTGTTCAATTAAGCTTTGAAAATAATTGTAGCACTACTCACGGTGGAGCTGCTGGTTTAAGCGGGCCTGTCCTCTTTGCTTTACACCCTTCTTAAATTGTTCACTCCCCTTGACACAACTGTAGTGCAGTGTTGTAACAATATGAGCATTAACTTTAACCCACAATATACACTTACAATTATGATTACCTCTGCCTGGGTGTTGGTAACTCCACCTGTGAGATAAATGACAACACTGCATGCACACTTCAATAATGACCAAGAATAACTTCTTTCTTTGAATAAGTAGTATATTTATATAAAGAGTTATTTCAATGAATATACTGTCACACCAACGTAGTGTGATTGTATAAGAAATGATAATGACAATCAATTATAATCACAGAAATATATATGTATAATGGTATAAGCCTATACCCGGGAGCTCCCCCTTCTCTAAGCCTTAAAGTCACTTATACTAAAATGCAGGGCCCTGCAATGAAAAAGGTAGTCCAGACGTCTTCAGTCTTCGCTAGCTATTATGATTCTAATCCACAAAGGGTTCCTCCTATGTGTTTCGCTGTGTAGTATAACACACTAAACAATTGTAATCCAAATGAGTGACAAAACATCTGACACCCGCTCTTGAATGCTGAAGTCTATTCGGATGTAATACTCTCAAATTTAACTTGTTCCGTGGGACTATTAGTCCCAGCAACACTCTGTACAGTTCTAAAGATGTGTGTGTAATACTCAATTAAACTTCTGGGTGTTAACCCTCTCACCACACGTAAGTCCAGGCAGGTGGATGTCTCAGATTCAGCAGGCCTCAGTTCCGTATGGAGGCACCACTACACCGTCACACTGTTCCGTCCACAACCGACCAGGAGTCTTCGGTTAACTCCCCACGGATCCTTCGGAACAATCACGTCTCTTGTCCAGCTCACTACGATGTGATGGCAGGATACTGCAGCTGCTCCGCTCCTCCGAAAGGTAGGCCGCGACCCTGTGGGACACACACACCCACAGATTCCTGCTGGCAGGCCACGCGTCCCAGGAACAAGAGACCTAAAATGGCAGCTGCTTACCCTTTTATATCCTCCCACAATGCAGTTCAGTTCTGACTTTGTCCAGGAGCATTGTGGGTGGGTCAGAGCTACAGTTCCGAAGTAAACAATGAATTACTTCCATGTCACTTAATCCTGGGACATAAACTTACTGCACTTTATTAATTGTCCACAAGATGGCACTGACACGATTATTGTACTGAATAATACACATAGAGCTAGAAACAACAGCTGTCAGCGCTACATAATATATAGAAGCTGATTGTTTGCCATGCACAGCTGCTTTGGCATTAGTAAACCCCCCAGCAGTGGGGGAACTACCAGGGTCACACAGCATAACCTGGCTTAGGTACTCTGTGCTTATTCCTGGAGCTCAGTGCTGGAACAAGTTCAGCTCCGGTTTCTTGCCTAGCGGGGTGTGCCAGCGTTGACACCCGAGCCACCTACCAGGGTCCCACATGTGGCAATCACCCCCTCTGTGGTAGGTAGCTGGCATATCTCATGCCGACTGCCTGCACAGCACAGACCCCCTGAAGCTGGCTTCTCCTCCTTGGCTCTGATGTTTTCCTGTACACTGACAGGAGGAGCCGGTGTTCCGCCAGACCCGTCAGATTAGGTAACGGAAGTGACATTCCGACAGCTGAATACTTACTGCGCATGTGTAGTAGGTTTGCTAATCTGACAGAACACCTGCAGTCATAAGGCGGCAGGGGACATCTTGCTACACCCAACTATGTCTTGAATTTCACAGTCATTTTAGCAATAAATTTAGCATATATAAATAAAGTATATTGAAATCTGTGATACCAAGAGTGGAGGGGGAGTGTCTACGACATATAATGGAACCCCCCCTCCCCCCATACACCCCACTGTCATCGCTGATCACCATTCCTGTGTACCAGTGATCGGAGATCAGTCATTTCATTCATTACATTACACACATCACTAACCCCTTCCCCACCAACATTACTGCCCCCCCATCTCTCCGCCAACATCACTGACCCCCCCATCCCTCCACCAACATCACTGACCCCCCATCCCTCCACCAACATCATTAACACCTCCCCGCTGCCAACATCACTGACCCCCCCTTTCTACCACCAACATCACTGACCCCCTATCCCACCACTGACATCACTGACCCCCCCATCCCACCACCAACATCACTGACCCCTCCCCCACCCCACCAACTGAAACACACCCCGGAATGTGCACTCACCCCCATACACAGGAGAACAACATCACTGACCCCCCTTTCCACCACCACTGTTTACCCCCCATTGCCCCACAGACATCACTGACCTGACCTTCCACCATCACTGACCCCCCATCCCTCCACCAACATCATTAACCCCTCCCCCATCAACATCACTGACCCCTCCCCCACTGACATCACTGACCCCCCATCCCTCCGCCAACATCACTGACCCCCATCCCTCCACCGACATAATTAACCCCTCCCCCACCAACTTCACTGACCCCCCCATTCCACTGCCAACTTCACTGACCCCCCCATTCCACTGCCAACATCACTGACCCCCCCATCCCACCACCAACATCACTGACCCCTCCCCCACCCCACCAACTGAAACGTGCCCCGGAATGTGCACTCACCCCCATACACAGGAGAAGTCGGTGGACAGATCATGGCTCGCTCAGTCGGTTGATGGTGTGCTCGGTGTCCGGACTGTACACTGATCACTGACTACAACCGCATACATTCAACATCACACACACTATTATGTAAAGCACAAAGTAGCAGAGATAGATGAGTTGTATGCTTTTCCTCCTCCTGGCAGACGACTTGTATGCTTTTTCTCCACACGAAACTGAAAGATCTTTTGACCTGACCAGACACCTACCTCCCTTTTCTATAAATATCATCTGTTTCCACATATAATCATACAGCAGAATCTCCTCCTCCCCTATCCCATCCCATCCCCCTATAGATCATGTTATGTAATATGGAACCCCAAATATCCCCCACATACTGCTGACCAGTGGCAGCTGGTAAAGTTTTAGGATGAGGGGGTCCCAGACCCCGCCCTTCATTTTTGTCCCCTCCTACTTTTCATAAGCCCACCCCTTATAAAATCCACCCACTCCTTCCCCTGTATTCCACTTGCTTCCACCCATAGTGTCAAGAGTATACAGCTCAGCATCACAGGACAGAGTATACACCCCCAGAATCACAGGGCAGAGTATATAGTAAAGCCTCATAGATCAGAGTATATAGCTCAGCCTCAAAAGACAGAGTATACAGCTCAGTCTCACAGATCAGGGTGTATAGCTCAACCTCACAGGACAGGGTATATAGCTCAGCCTCACAGATCAGGATATATAGCTCAGCCTCACAGATCGGGGTAAATAATTCAGCCTCACAGGACAGGGTATATAGCTCAGCCTCACAGATCAGGGTATATAGCTCAGCCTCACAGATCGGGGTATACGGCTCAGCCTCACAGATCGGGGTATACGGCTCAGCCTCACAGATCGGGGTATACGGCTCAGCCTCACAGATCGGGGTATACGGCTCAGCCTCACAGATCGGGGTATATAATTCAGCCTCACAGGACAGGGTATATAGTGCAGCCTCACAGATCGGGGTATATGGCTCAGCCTCACAGATCGGGGTATATGGCTCAGCCTCACAGATCGGGGTATATGGCTCAGCCTCACAGATCAGGGTATACACCTCTGGTGATCAGACTCAGAACACACAATTCTTTGGCACTTGTGGGGATATGGTATTGTTGTTTTAACTTTGAGTAATAAAACCATTTTTTCTCACAGTAAATACCTTATACAGCCCACTTCCTGTTTCTTGTCTGGTCATTAGCCTAGGCTTATGACATCATGCACAGCTCTCTCTCCCACTCTCCTGAGAGTTTGCCAGTAAGTGAGAGGGGATGAGTCATAAGAGGGCCAGTGAGAGCTGCAGAGCTGAACGTTTGTCTCTGTGTGTAAATCCAGGAAGTGAACAGGCAGCTGCTATAGCTGCCCACAGTTAAAATGGATGCAGCCATACTTCCTGGAGGGATATTTCTGCAGCATATTTGGCAAGTACAGAATCACAGTATATATAAAATAATATGCAAAGTGGTTGGAGGGAAGCTTCGGAATGGCAAAGATATTTTTATTACAAATTATGTGAGCAGACTGCAGTTCCTCTTTGATGGTTTTCGTTGGGATTTACATACAGCAAAGCCAATTTCCTTTAGGCGATGTCTAATGCTCCGTACACACGGTCGGACTTTGTTCGGACATTCTGACAACAAAATCCTAGGATTTTTTCCGAATGATGTTGGCTCAAACTTGTCTTGCATACACACGGTCACACAAAGTTGTTGGAAAATCCGATCATTCTGAACGCGGTGACGTAAAACACGTACGTCGGGACTATAAATGGGGCAGTAGCCAATAGCTTTCATCTCTTTATTTATTCTGAGCATGCGTGGCACTTTGTCCATTGGATTTGTGTACACACGATCGGAATTTCCGACAACGGATTTTGTTATCGGAAAATTTTATAGCAAGCTCTCAAACTTTGTGTGTCGGAAAATCCGATGGAAAACGTCCGATGGAGCTCACACACAGTCGGAATTTCCGACAACACGCTCCGATCGGACATGTTCCATCGGAAAATCCAACCGGGTGTACGGGGCATTACAGTTCGGTCACAGACATTGACTCCAGTTGTGCATTTCCACAACAACCTTCTCATTTGATTGGTACTTGGTCCAGATTTTAGACACAGCTGACTGGGAATAACAAACATTCCGCGAGGATTTACCTTCTTGAAGAAGTTTTATAATCCTCTCCTTTGGCATGAATCATGGCTCCAATACGAGAGATGTCAGTTCAAACCAATAGGTTGGTGCAACAACTCGCCAAGATGTGGAAGTTCTCTTTAAGTGCTTAACCGCTTCAGATCCGGGCCAGTGCCAAATGACGGCAACAGCGCGGATCTACATTGCCGGGACAACGTCTATTGACGTCATCCCGTGCACGAGCAGCCTGCGCGCCCCCTGCAGGGCGCGCGCGGTGCGCTTGGTGATCAGCGAGTCTATGAGACTCGCCTGATCACAGATCAGAGTAAGGGGTCGCTCCCGACCCCTTACCACATGATCAGCTCTTAGCCAATGACAGCTGATCATGTGATGTAAACAGAGCCGGTAATCGGCTATTTCTCCTCCTCGCGCTGACAGTGTGAGGAGGAAAAAAAACCCCGATCACCGGCGGCCGTGATCGGGACATTAGTCCCGATCACGGCGATCATCTGTGCCCCCTGCTAGTGACACCTAGCAATAGGAGCAGTGCTGCCTACCAGTTCCCACCAGCATCACCCATCGGTGCCCACAGTGCCATCCATCAGTGCCCACAGTGCCACCCATCAGCGCCCACATCAGTGCAACAACAGTGCTGCACATCAGTGCCACCTATCAGTACCCATCAGTGTCACCTACCAGTGCCCATCAGTGCCACCCATCTCTGCCCATCAGTGCCCCCCATCAGTGCCGCCCATCAGTGCCCCTCATCAGTGCCGCCCATCAGTGCCCCTCATCAGTGGAACCTATCAGTGCCAATCAGTGCCACCTATCCGTGCCACCCATCCGTGCCACCCATCAGTGGCCATCAGTGCCGCCTTATCTGTCCCCATCAGTGCCGCCTTAACTGTGCCTATCAGTGCTGCCTTAACTGTGCCTATCCGTGCCCATCAGTGCAGCCTATCAGTGCCGCCTCATCAGCGCATATCAATGAAGGAGAAAAATTACCTGTTTGCTAAATTTTATAACAAACTTTCCATATTTTTTTGTTTGTTTAGCAAAAAATAAAAATCCCAGCTGTGATTAAATACCACCAAAAGAAAGCTCTATTTGTGGGAAAAAAATGATAAATATTTCATTTGGGTACAGTGTTGTATAACCGCGCAATTGTCATTCAAAATGCGACAGCGCTAAAAGCTGAAAATTGGTCTGGGCAGGAGGGGGGTTTAAGTGCCCAGTAAGCAAGTGGTTAAACTACCACAGAGATACTGCGGCAGGTCGGCTCTATTGTGTGAAACAATGTATCTGTATGTCATTTCCTGCAATAGACAGCGGGGGTTTGCGCACTATTTGGCCAGAAGGGGAGCCAATTAGCGGGTCCGGCGGGACCCGCCGATCGTTCCCCAGAGAGGCAGAATGGAGATCCACCTTGCCGTTCTGATAGGGAAGAACACAGTGATCTTGTCTTCTTCTACAGATTTCTGTGTTCACCCAGTCAGTCCATCCCCCACACACTTAGAAAGCATCTCCCAGGAACACACTTAACCCTTTGATTGCCCCATGTGTTAACCCCTTCCCGTCAGTACAGTGACAGGGTATAATTTTAGCACTGATCACTGTATTAGTGTCACTGGTTCCCAAAAAAGTTTCAGTTAGGAGTCTGATTTGTCCGCTGCAATGTCGCAGTCCCGCTATAAAATCGCTGATTGCCGCCATTACTAGTAAAAAAAAATTATAAAAATGCCATAAAAATATCCCCTATTTTGTAGACATGATAACTTTTGCACAAACCAATCAATATACTCTTATTGGGATTTTTTTTTCTTCAAGATTGTCGCTCTTTTTTGTTTATAGCGCAAAAAATAAAACCACAGAGGCGATCAAATACAACCAAAAGAAAGCTCTATTTTTGGGAAAAAGAGGACAACAATTTTATTTGGGTACAGCGTCGCACAACCGCGCAATTGTCAGTTAAAGCAACGCAGTGCCGTATCGCAAAAAATGGCCTGGTCATTAATGGGGTAAAACCTTCCGGAGCTGAAGTGGTTAACTGCAGACTAATTAGCAGAAGTAATCTGATGCAGATATTTAATTTAAAACTGCAAAATCCATGGTGATTACAGAATATTTTCCTCAGCATTGAGTAATTCCATATTTTTTCCCTCTGCTTGCTCTGCAAAAACCGTTGCAATTGACTACAGTTTTCTTTCTTTAAGTGTTTCTTAAAGCCAGAAGGTTGGAATGCTGAATGAAAATAGTTTTTGAGGCAAAGCTGCGATTCGTTTTTTTCCAAGAGTGGTGATTCCATACTTTTTGCCAGGAGTTGTAGAAGCGCGGTGATAATGTATATTAAATTCCCCCGCTTGACATTGAAGGAGCCAGGAAGACCAACAGCCTGCTGCAGCAACTGGACCAGCTCAGGACAGCCCCATGCCACACAGCCACCACAATGCCCATTCCACCTGGCTTGCCTGCCCACTGCCCCAATCCTTCACTTCTCTCAGAGCCAGCCAGGGTATCTAATGCTCTCTTTCTCCTAAGTCAGTCTGTGTGTGCGGGTGTCTCTCTCTGTGCGGGAGTCTCTCAATATTCATGTTGTGACTCCAGGAGAACAGGGGTAAGTGAAATGCTGAGTCCGGTGTGGTTGTACGGTGAGTCTGGTTAGTGCCGACCTGACTGGGGTACAAGGTCACCCTGTGCCCCTAATAGACACAGGGTGACTTACACATAGGAGGGGCTGGAGGAGCTGGACAAGGAGCTTCCAGAGGTCTCTAAGGTAAGCTGAGTTCCACAAGCCCCCCGCCCAAAGTGACTCCCGCCACACGTGTCACATGACCTATTTGCATACGTTATTGGATGGAATCCTATTAAGAGCATTTCATGAATTAAAAAAATCAAATGTGAGATAACGACCAAGCTTCATTAAAGTCAATTTAATAATAATGAAAATAAATAATCTCCGGGTGCAGACACTCAATATTTGAAGAATGTAGAAAAGAACAATCCGGTGAACTGATAGAATGTTTTTCACTCATCAATATAAATCATTTGTAAAATCAAAGTAAAAGGAACTCACTGCTCCAGGTGAAGTAGATGAGCCCGATGGAACCTCCGCATGATGTGCTCACCCCGACTCACCTCCGTGGTTAATGTCAAGGTAAGAAGAAGTGGCTGCACATCACGTTCGTTCCAAATGCCTTTTATTTAGGATACCCAAGGTATCCGACCCACGGACTAGGGTGGGAGGACATGATGGCTGTCTGTGTTGGAGCTTCGCATCCAACAGAAAGTGGATCGCCTGGAGGAAATGACGCGTGTCTTCATGCTGTTTTCAGAGCATGAGTGATAGTCCAGGAAGGCCACAACGCTCCTTTCTCCAGCTCTCCGAGTCCTATACCTCTGTACCAACCCCTGCACCTCTGTACCAACTTCACCAACACCACCACAGAAGCACCTCTTCCTATTGTATGATGTGCCTCCCTCATGTGAGTTGATTCTGATAAGACAGTGTAGTAGTATCTCACATTTATTAGGAGACTTAGACTCCATTCACAATAATGCGTTTTTTGATGCATTTTGCATTTTGCAGAAATGTATGGAGATTTTTAACATGGGTTCCTATGGAACATGTTCACATCAATGCATTTTTGTGCCTCTGCATTTTTGGAAAGGGTCAGGGACTTTTTTCATGCAAAATGCAGCGTTTTGCATGTAATAGAATTCAATGGACCAGCATCAAAAACGCAAGTACAGTGTTCTTACAGCATTTTTACGGCATTTTTGTGGCGTTGCTGTAAAAAAAAAACGCAAAACGCGGCAAAAACGCCACAAAAACGCGGCAAGCACCGCAAAAAACACTGCAGCAATGCTCAAAGGCAACATGCATAGGTGTGAATCGAGCCTTAGGCATCTATGCATGTTTCTTTTGAGCGTTTTTGGAGCTTTTTTTTGTGATGCTTGCCACATTTTTGTAGCGTTTTTACAGTGTTTTTGCCGCGTTTTGCGTTTTTTTTTTATAGTTTTTTTTAGACATACAGTTTAAAAAAAAAAAAAAAAAAACGCCAAAAACGCTGCACTTGCGTTTTTGATGCTGGTCCATTAACCACTTCAGCCCCGGAGGATTTTACCCCCTTCCTGACCAGAGCACTTTTTACAATTCGGCACTGCGTCGCTTTAACTGCTAATTGCGCGGTCATGCAATGCTGTACCCAAACGAAATTTGCGTCCTTTTCTTCCCACAAATAGAGCTTTCTTTTGATGGTATTTGGTCACCTCTGCCGTATTTATTTTTTGCGCTATAAACGGAAAAAGACCGAAAATTTTGAAAAAAAATGATATTTTCTACTTTTTGTTATAAAAAAATCCAATAAACTAAATTTTAGTCATACATTTAGGCCAAAATGTATTCGGCCACATGTCTTTGGTAAAAAAAATGTCAATAAGCGTATATTTATTGGTTTGCGCAAAAGTTATAGCGTCTACAAACTAGGGTACATTTTCTGGAATTTACACAGCCTTTAATTTATGACTGCCTATGTCGTTTCTTGAGGTGCTAAAATGGCAGGGCGGTACAAAACCCCCCCAAATGACCCCATTTTGGAAAGTAGACACCCCAAGGAAATTGCTGAGAGGCATGTTGAACCCATTGAATATTTATTTTTTTTGTCCCAAGTGATTGAATAATGACAAAAAAAAAAAATTTTACAAAAAGTTGTCACTAAATGATATATTGCTCACACAGGCCATGGGCATATGTGGAATTGCACCCCAAAATACATTTAGCTGCTTCTCCTGAGTATGGGGATACCACATGTGTGGCACTTTTTGGGAGCCTAGTCGCGTACGGGGCCCCGAAAACCAAGAACCGCCTTCAGGATTTCTAAGGGCATAAATTTTTGATTTCACTCCTCACTACCTATCACAGTTTTGAAGGCCATAAAATGCCAAGATGGCACAAACCCCCCCCAAATGACCCCATTTTGGAAAGTAGACACCCCAAGCTATTTGCTGAGAGGCATGGTGAGTATTTTGCAGCTCTCATTTGTTTTTGAAAATGAAGAAAGACCAGAAAATTTTTTTTTCTCAGGAGAAGCAGCAGAATGTATTTTGGGGTGTAATTTCACATATCCCCATGGCATGTTTGAGCAATATATCATTTAGTGACAACTTTGTGCAAAAAAAAAAAAAAATTTGTCTCTTTCCCGCAACTTGTGTCACAATATAAAATATTCCATGGACTCGACATGCCTCTCTGCAAATAGCTTGGGGTGTCTACTTTCCAAAATGGGGTCATTTGGGGGGGTTTTGAACTATCCTGGCATTTTATGCACAACATTTAGAAGCTTATGTCACACATCACCCACTCTTCTAACCACTTGAAGACAAAGCCCTTTCTGACACTTATTGTTTACATGAAAAAGTTATTTTTTTTTGCAAGAAAATTACTTTGAACCACCAAACATTATATATTTTTTTAAAGAAAATGCCCTACAGATTAAAATGGTGGGTGTTTCATTTTTTTTTTCACACGGTATTTGCGCAGCGATTTTTCAAACGCATTTTTTGTGGAAAAAACACACTTTTTTAAATTTTAATGCACTAAAACACACTATATTGCCCAAATGTTTGATGGAATAAAAAAGATGATCTTAAGCCGAGTACATGGATACCAAACATGACATGCTTTAAAATTGCGCACAAACATGCAGTGGCAACAAAATTAATACATTTTTAAAAGCCTTTAAAAGCCTTTAAAAAAATGTAGATTTACAGAGGAGGTCTACTGCTAAAAATACTGCCCTCGATATGACCTTCGCGGTGATACCTCACATGCATGGTGCAATTGCTGTTTACATTTGACGCCAGACCGACGCTTGCGTTCGACTTAGCGCGAGAGCAGGGGGGACAGGGGTGCTTTTTTTTTTTTTTTTTCTTTTTTTTTTTTTGCTTTTTTATCTTATTTTTAAACTGTTCCTTTCATTTTTTTTTAAATCATTTTTATTGTTGTCTCAGGGAATGTAAATATCCCCTATGATAGCAATAGGTAGTGACAGGTACTCTTTTTTGAAAAAATTGGGGTCTATTAGACCCTAGATCTTTCCTCTGCCCTCAAAGCATCTGACCACACCAAGATCGGTGTGATAAAATGCTTCCCCAATTTCCCAATGGCGCTGTTTACATCCGGCGAAATCTAAGTCATAAAATGCTCGTAGCTTCCGGTTTCTTAGGCCATAGAGATGTTTGGAGCCACTCTGGTCTCTGATCAGCTCTATGGTCAGCTGGCTGAATCACCGGCTGCTTTCTCAGGTTCCCTGTTGAGACAGGAGAGCCAGAGAAAAACACGGAAGACGGTTGGGGGGGGGGCATTCCCTCCCACTGCTTGTAAAAGCAGTCTAGAGGCTAATTAGCCGCTAGGATTGCTTTTACATGAAAGCCGACCGCTGGCTGAAAAGAATGATACCAAGATGATACCTAAACCTGCAGGCATCATTCTGGTATAACCACTCAAAGTTGTGAATGGCGTACCTGAAGACAAAAAATGGTTAACAATAAAGCACAGTAAACAGTAAAGTATAAAAAATTGCATACCTGAAAAGCAAACATGATAAAACATAATAACAATAAAACATTGCAGAATAGAATACAGTAAAAAAGAGCAGAACAATAGAGAGAGAATAGAGAGAGAGAGAACAATAAAACGACAACTATTTTTTTTTTTGTGTTTTTTTTGCAAACTTGTAACTTTTATAACGGTAACCGGTTCCAGGTTCGGGTCTCTCAAAATGCGATGGCATCTTGGGAGACCCTGTGAAAGTGTGCCTAGTCTGTACAATGCTGTACCCTACGCTAATACTCAACTAGTGAATGGTAGCGTTCAAAACATTCACCAATGCAAAGATCAGGATTGTCAGGACAGGAGGGACAACAATAGCGGGTGTCACGCCTATATCCGCGCTTGCTGCAGACACGACATCTTTTTTGGGGGGTTCGTTGGGTAGGGGTACTCGGGAGGACATAAAAATGCCTCTCATGCAGCCGACTGCATTTGGTTGGGGATGTGAATGGGGGAAGTACGGGCGCTGCAGAAGCGGTGGGTTCCCAATTAAGATTGGCGAATGCAGCAGGAAGGGCATTATGGGCACGATGGGCCTGTGTTTGTCTTTTTGGTGGCAGCGGGACACTACTTGTGCTTGCCACCTCACCAGCTTGAACTGCACTTATGGGACTCGCCACGTCACCAAGTGTTACTGCAGTGCTGGTTTGACTACGACCGGGGTGTACTAGGCCGCTGGTGCTTGCCAGTTCACCAAAACGCTACCAAAAAAACTGTTAGCGAACGCAGGGATCAGGCCTGACTCTGCGAACGCTGCAGTTATGCGTTTAGTGTTTTGTAAGTGTCAGTGATCGATCGATACTGCACTTGGGTGGGCTGGGCTGGGCCGGGCAGAGGGGCAAAACGCAGGTGCTAGCAGGTATCTGGGCTGATCCCGCTAACACTGCGTTTTTGGGAACCCTAAACTGCTGGGGACGCCAGTATAGATCTGATCGGATCAGATATTGATGCGTTCAGATACTATACCACTAAGGGAGGCGTATGCTGCGTGCGTGGGTGTTAGCGGTACTGGCGCTAATCTGACGCTGCCTGGGGCGACGCATATCACCGCCGGGCGATCAGGGGGCTAAACCTTTTTTCGGTAATAAACGGCGGGTGCCCTGACACTATAAAAAATAAACGAACTAACCAGCGTCACCCGTAACACTTATACGGTGATCAGTGGTGAAAGGGTTAACTAGGGGGCAATCAAGGGGTTAAAACATTTATTAGGTAGTATATGGGGGTCCCTGTCGCTATAAAACGCTGATGGCGAACCTATATATTTACGTCCCTAACTACCGTCACCAGCGACACTAATACAGCGATCAGAAAAATGATCGCTTAGTGACACTGGTGACGGGGGGTGATCAAGGGGTTAAAACTTTATTAGGGGGGGTTAGGGGGGTACCCTAGACCTACAGGGGGGTAATACTCACTGTCCTAACACTTCTAACTGTCACAAACTGACACTATGCAGTAATCAAGAAAAAAAAAAAAAAACAAAACAAAACCTGCTTGGTGTCAGTTTGTGACGGGGGGGGGTGATTGGGGGGGGATCGGGGGGGGATCGGGGTGTTTAGTGTGCCTGGCATGTTCTACTGTGTTGTGTAGTGTTGGTGCACTCACTCACATGTCTTCTCTCCTCGGCGCCGGAACGGAAACTCCCGAGCCGAGGAGAGATGAAATCACATCCTCTGCCTCTGTGTACTATACAGAGGCAGGGGATGTTTCTCATTGGCTGGGAGCGATCGTGAGGGGGGGCCACGATCGGATGGCCTCCCCCTCATCTTTGATCGCTGCCAGACAATAGCCAACCACCGCTGGCACCGGGGGGGATCCGATCGGACCCCCCGCCCGCGGGAAGGCAATCATGTACCAGGTACGTGATTTTGCCTGCCCGTGCCATTCTGCTCACGTATATAGGCGTGAGGCAGTCGGCAAGTGGTTAAATTCTATTACATGCAAAACGCTGCATTTTGCATGAAAAAGAGTCCCTGACCGTTTCCAAAAATGCAGAGGTACAAAAAGGCATTGATGTGAACATGTTCCATAGGAACCCATGTTAAAAAATTCCCATGCATTTCTGCAAAATGCATCAAAAAACGTGCTAGTGTGAATGGAGCCTTAGAGGCGCCTGTCCCCTTTTGTCTACACTACAGTGTTAAATCTTTTCAGGTGTGCCGCAAACATTTCTAGATCTTTTTTGATGCGCTGCAAGACAAAACAGTTTGAGAAAAACTGCTATAAGCCCATTGAATGAGTGGGATGTATTGCAAAACTGTGTAATGAAACCATAGTAGAAAATTGTACTGTATGTGGTGAGCCTAAAAATATATATATATATAAATCCACTGATATCAAGGAGATTATTATGTAGTGTGAAGAACTGCCAGAATTGTCATATGAGAGCTCACCTAAACTGTCCAATCCATTGGCATTCATAGTTGTGGTGTTGTGTGACTTTTGAGTGAGTTTTTAATGAGCACCTTAAGCCCAGGTTCACAGTACTGTGATCACAGACATTGCATGTGATTCGCACCCACGGGGCCGATCACATGCGATGCAGGGACTCGCCCCCCTGCACTGAAATCGGATCACATGGGTGTTCTCACCGATGCGATCCGATTCCTGTGTGAGTTCACAGTTTGCACTGCGATCTGTGAACTGATCTGGAGGTGTCAATAACAATGTATTTACACCCACAGCAGTTCGCAGAAGGCTCTGTGAACTGCCTGCTGGAGAGATGCGATGCGGGAACCAGCGCTGGAATTGCACTGGTTCCCGCATCACATCAGTGTGAATCTAGGTTAAAGCTTGAATGCCAGGATTTTTTATTTATTTTTTTAGCCTAGGTTCACACTGATGTGATGCAGGGACCAGTGCGATTCCAGCGCTGGTTCCCGCATTGCATCTCTCCCACAGGCAGTTCACACTGCCTTCTGCGAACCGCTGGGGGTGTAAATACATTTTTATTGACACCCCCAGATCGGTTCACAGATCGCAGTGCAAACTGTGAACTCACACAGGAATTGGATCACATAGGTAAGAACACCCATGCCATCCGATTCCAGTGCGGGGAAAAAAGTCCCTGCACCTTTTTTCCTGCGAATCTAATGAGAGTTCTGCCATACAACTGTATACAACTGTATGGCTGAACTCGCATCTCACAGACATCGCATGTGATTGGCCCCGCAGATGCGGGTGCAAATCACATGCGATGTCTGTGATCGCAGTAGTGTGAACATGGGCTTAAACACAAGTTAATGTTTTTCTAATTGGGCTTTAATAATTCTGCAAGTACAGGAAAATACCTGACAAAGAAAAAACATCCCAGCGCTCTGAAATCAAACGCTAAAAATACTGTAACCAGGTTGTATTTGCAGTCAAGATATTCACCGCCTGAGGAAACCCCCATATTGTGCAGACAATAAAGTAAAATTCAAAGGAGCAAATTTCACAACCCAACTGCAGTCAAATCTTACAAAGTCCTTTTGGTTGTTTCCACTTTCTGAGGTTTTACAAACACCACAGCGCTCTGAATGTACTTTCCTGTCGCATCATGGCAGCATACACTTTGGGTTGTGACTCCGCCCCTCACAACCTGATAGGACCACATAGCTATAAGTTGTAAAGATGGCCCCCGCCCCAGTATTATCTTATTTTTTCTCACCTGAGAAGGACTGAAGATGTCAGAAGCACCCCCTTACCGAATTCGCCCCAGCCAGGTTCTAGCCTCTCCTGGGTGGAAGTCCTTGCCTGTACAGCCTCTAAATGAGCTAGATGGAAGGAACTCCACTCTGGTGATCTCAGGGGTATGTGCGGCTCCAGTATAAGCCTTAAATAGGCTTAGTTGTGTGCAGCGGTCTCCATCTGCCTTTTCCATTTTGTTGTGCAGCTTGCTGGGCATTGTGGTTCTCCTCTGTCTCTCCCCTGTGCAGTCGGGTGTCTCGGCGCTTCCGCGCATGCGCAGTGAGCGTTTTTAGGGCGTCCTGGCACGTTTGCCAGGTTCCAAGATGGCGCAGAGTGCGGCTCGGCACTACTGCGCATGTGCGGGCTGGACGTGACCCCGGCGGCCATGGCGGTTCTTTTAAAAAGCTCAGAAATGTCATTCTCTGATGCCTCCAATTTACTGAGCATTCCTGACGCTGCTGTCAACTCTGCTATCAGCTCTGCCTCACCTCTGACGCTCCCTCCTTGGGGTAAGTGTTTCTCTCTCCCCCTGGTACCTCTGTACCTGGTGGGGTACTATGTAGAAGTATGGAAAAAAAGGATAGGGTATATTGGCTCTACCTAAAAAGATATCAAAATATTATTCAATTTATTTAAATAATGGGATAGCCTATAATTTGGCACCCCCCACTTGTAGTTGTAATTCTAAGAGGTATGCAGTATATACAGGCCCCCCTTATTTACAATATGGGTAGTACCACAACCACTACGTAGGTTAGTTTCCGATACTCATATGCTCAAAAGATTATGATAGACAACAAATGTCGCACAGCTTACTGGATCCTACTGCATCTGGAAAATAGGCCAGAAACTGGATTCCATATAGTGCATTTGCTAAGAACCATATACCAATACAGTGATGTATATATATATAATACTGTCCTAATCTGATACATTACATATAATCATCATAGATTAGAATTGCATAGACCAAAAACTGCTCACTAGCCCAGGAAACCACAGCAATTAGATTTTCAACAAATATTGTAACAGTCCCATATATTGATGTTAAATAACTCATGCAGATTCCCACAGGTGACTTGGTGCTCCAATAATTTGTCAGGTGACTCTCGTGCTCCCTCTTTGGTTGCTTACTCACCAGCTCCCAGAACCCCAACAGGGGTATAACGCTTATGGTGTGATACGCTGGGTTACTTCCATCTGATGAATCCTTATGTTATAATCACCTCCCCAAGCCCCCCAGCGGGGTAATCCACCTGTGTTGGGAGATGGATCGCCTTGCTGCCAGGTGTTATGCTGGATGTCTCCTGTGCTTTTGAATCCTTGAAGGTATTGCTTCCACTCATATATTTAGGAAAAAAAGAGAGCTTCCATAGCGTAATGACGTATGGCCACTTTATTTAAAAAACACATCTAAACCAGCATCGCTGATTTCATAAGAGGAAAATTTCCAAAATTAAAAATGACAAAAAATAAAATAAAAAATAAAAAATAAATATTAAAAGTCCCAATCAAACAAAAATTAAAAGAAAAAGTAAGTGAATCTACTAAGTCCAGGCACTAGTTATGTATTTCTGTCCAGATGGATTAGGACCGCAATGATTGCCAGACAGAGTACAAATTGCAATTAAATGTATAAGAAAGGTCCCTCCAAACAGGCATATGGAGCGCAATAAAGGTGTAAGGCTACCAGCTGCTAAGCAGCGTCCTCCTCTCTCCTATGCTGTGGAGCAGACTGACAGAGCGTGATGCTCCCCCTGCTAAGTTTTATAGGAGAGAGAAAACTTAGCAGGGGGAAGAGTGTGACACCGTTGCTGAGGACGTCATGTGACGAAGCGCGCACAACGGCATCACGCTCTGTCAGTCTGCTCCACGGCATAGGAGAGAGGAGGACGCTGCTTAGCAGCTGGTAGCCTTACACCTTCTTTGCGCTCCATATGCCTGTTTGGAGGTACCTTTCTTATACATTTAATTGCAATTTGTACTCTGTCTGGCAATCATTGCTGTCCTAATCCATCTGGACAGAAATACATAACTAGTGCCTGGACTTAGTAGATTCACTTACTTTTTCTTTTAATTTTTGTTTGATTGGGACTTTTAATATTTATTTTTTATTTTTTATTTTATTTTTTGTCATTTTTAATTTTGGAAATTTTCCTCTTATGAAATCAGCGATGCTGGTTTAGATGTGTTTTTTAAATAAAGTGGCCATACGTCATTACGCTATGGAAGCTCTCTTTTTTTCCTAAATATATGAGTGGAAGCAATACCTTCAAGGATTCAAAAGCACAGGAGACATCCAGCATAACACCTGGCAGCAAGGCGATCCATCTCCCAACACAGGTGGATTACCCCGCTGGGGGGCTTGGGGAGGTGATTATAACATAAGGATTCATCAGATGGAAGTAACCCAGCGTATCACACCATAAGCGTTATACCCCTGTTGGGGTTCTGGGAGCTGGTGAGTAAGCAACCAAAGGGGAGCACGAGAGTCACCTGACAAATTATTGGAGCACCAAGTCACCTGTGGGAATCTGCATGAGTTATTTAACATCAATATATGGGACTGTTACAATATTTGTTGAAAATCTAATTGCTGTGGTTTCCTGGGCTAGTGAGCAGTTTTTGGTCTATGCAATTCTAATCTATGATGATTATATGTAATGTATCAGATTAGGACAGTATTATATATATATACATCACTGTATTGGTATATGGTTCTTAGCAAATGCACTATATGGAATCCAGTTTCTGGCCTATTTTCCAGATGCAGTAGGATCCAGTAAGCTGTGCGACATTTGTTGCCTATCATAATCTTTTGAGCATATGAGTATCGGAAACGAACCTACGTAGTGGTTGTGGTACTACCCATATTGTAAATAAGGGGGGCCTGTATATACTGCATACCTCTTAGAATTACAACTACAAGTGGGGGGTGCAAAATTATAGGCTATCCCATTATTTAAATAAATTGAATAATATTTTGATATCTTTTTAGGTAGAGCCAATATACCCTATCCTTTTTTTCCATACTTCTACATAGTACCCCACCAGGTACCTTGTGTAAGGGAGGCAGCAACCTTAATTTCTGACCCTATACACGCATCCTAAAGTGCAGTTTTTGTTCTGCCTATTACCTCTGTTTGTTTGCTTGCATGTTTATACCTGCCTGTATCCCTCCAGGGTATCACAGTTATCCTTTCTATGGAGACCGCTGCCCCAGCAGATCACCATCAGCCCAATAAGTAAGGGGGGGGTGTTCATGGTAAGTAGTGAAGATTGAAAAAGAGAGCAGGATCGTACTAATGCTGCCTAATTGGTCAGCCCTACTAGGTCATCAAGATCGTCTAAGTCAAGGCGAAGAGAGACCTCACGCAGGAGAAGCCGCTCCAGCCATAGGCGAAGCCGCTCACGCGGCAGAAGTTGCTCAGCCCACAGGGGAAGCCGTAGGAGGAGCCGTTCCTACTCCAGGCATAGACATTCCCATTACAGAAGATCCCCTGCTCGTAGGCATCAGTCTCCTGCACATCCTTCCCCTCCAGCAGGGAATGCTTGCTGGGTATGCGGGGCCACAGCTCTACCAGACAGATTGGCCTGCCGCAGATGTATGGATGAAGCCACCAGGGAAAAAGAGCTGGTCACTGTGGAACCTACCGGGGTCCCTGCTACGCATATCTCAACTCCAGATGTGGAAGCTACAGCCCTGAGCACCTCACCAACCCATTCTAGTACGTCTAGGGAACAAGAATTCCCGTCAGATGAGGAAGAACTGGAGGCGGCAGCAGGCTTTGATTTCTCGCTCATAGGGCCCTTTGCGAAATCGGTCAAGGAAGCGATTAACTGGGAGGAACCTGAGGAGGTACAGCAGAAACAAAGGAAGTATTTCCCGAATCTCAAGAAGGTGCCTGAAGCCTTTCCATTTATAGAGGAACTGGATGAGCTTATTAAGGCAGAATCCAGAGAAGAAAGTTAGTCTTTCTAACAGACTTACTAAGCTATATCCTCTAAAAGAGCCTAGGGTATCTCCCCTGGTTTCCCCTCCAGTGGTGGACGCCTCTTTGATGCGCCTAGCCAGGCATGTGACGCTTCCCATTGAGGACGCAGTGACGTTCAGGGATGTCCTGGACAGAAAGGTGGATACGGACCTTAAGAGGGCTTACGTTTTTGCAGGAGGCGCCTGCAGACCAGCAGTGGCACTGGCCGCCGTCGGGAAAGCTATTTCCGGTTGGTCATCAAACACCGCGAAACTCATTGCTGAAGGCGCAGATCAGGACCAGATCGTTAAAGCCCTACAGGAACTCAGTCTCGCAGGAGAATTCGTGGTGGAAACCTCTGTGGACACCATTAGGTCCGCTTCAAGGTCTATGTTAGCAACGGTAATGGCCAGGAGGGCGTTATGGCTTAAGCCCTGGTCGGCCGACTCGGCCTCAAAGTCCAACTGGTGCAGGATTCCATATGATGGAGTTAACCTCTTTGGTGCAAAGCTGGATACAGCAATATCCAAAGTGACAGGCGGGAAGTCTGGTCTTATCCCTTCAGACAGGAGACCAAAACAACAAAGAGCCCCTCCCTTCAAGCGCAATCTCCCGGAGAGATACAGGGATGCAAAATCTTATAGGCCTGGGAAGGAGTACAGGAGAACTTGGAAGAACCCTCAGACATCCTTCCTCAAATTCCAGAAAACCAAAACTCCTGCCTCCAATGAACAGAAACCTTTTTGAAGGTACGCCCGCCCAACCAGCGGTAGTGGGTGCCAGGCTCACAAGATTCATGTTGATAAAAGACCCATGGACAGTATCCACCATCCGGGTCGGGCACAGGTGGTCGTTCGAGAAACGCCCCCCAAGGGGTCACTTCTGCGCAACCAAGCTTCCTCCTTCCAGGGAGAAAAGGCTGTCCTTGGTCCAGTATATCCAGGATCTGTTAAGGAAACAGGCAATAGTGGAGGTCGCACCATCCCAAAGAGGTCAGGGTTTCTATTCCCCACTCTTTCTAGTACGAAAAAAGTCAGGGGACTTTCGTCCTGTTAGTGAAAAACAAAGAAAGAAACAAGAGAGCGCACCAGCCTAGCGCATTATCCTTAGCAAGTTTAATGAATTGAAAACAAGGTAAAAAGCTACTCACAAAAGTCGCAGGTAAAATTGCATATCGAACGCACAAAGGCAATAGTTCCAGTGGTAGGCAGCTGTCCAGGTCCCAGGAGGGAGGCACACGGACCGCCGCTGGCTTACGCGTTTCAAAGGTTTGACCTTCTTCCTCAGAGCCTTTCGTCCTGTCCTGGACCTAAAGAAACTCAACCGGTCAATCCGGGTAGAAACATTCAGGATGGAAAGCCTCCAATCAATCCTCCAAGCGATAAATCGGGGAGACTGGATGCTCTCGATCGATCTTCAAGACGCATACTTACATATCCCGATCCACGCAGAGTTCCAGAGATTCCTCCGCTTCACGATAAACAGCTGGCACTTCCAATTTCAATGTCTTCCGTTCGGAATCTCCACCGCACCCAGGACATTCATGAAGGTCCTATTGCCCGTGATAGCCCACTTGAGAGAGAGGGGATTGAGAGTCCACCATTACCTGGACGACATCCTGCTTCTCTCGGACAACAAGGAGTCTCTCATCCAGCATCGGGAAATCCTGGTCTCCACCTTACAGTCTCTAGGGTGGCTGATAAACTGGAAGAAAAGCAGTATCCACCCCACTCAGAGGATGGTCTTTTTAGGGGCCGAGCTGGACACGAGAGAAAACACGGTGGATCTTCCAGAGGAGAAGATTCCTCCCCTGATTCAGAAGGTGAAGAAGGCCATCTCGGCCAAGAGACTACCAGCCAGAACATGCCTCAGTATCTTGGCATCCACCATTTCGATGGTTCAGTGGGCGCAATGGAACTCGAGGCCTTTCCAAATTTCCTTCCTGCGCCAGTGGAACGGTGTTTCGATGTCTCAGTCGATTCACATCCCTCAAGAGGTGAAGCAATCATTGCTGTGGTGGACACGGCCTCACAACTTGGGAAGGTGCAAGCACATAATCACCCCTCACCAGGAGACGGTGACCTCAGATGCCAGTCTGCAGGGGTGGGGAGCCCACCATCAGCACTTTGCGGCCCAAGGCCGCTGGCCATTCAGGGCACAGGACGCAGTGTCAAATGTGTTAGAAATGAGAGCAGCACTTCAGGCGCTCCTGTCCTTCAGCTCGCTCCTGAGAGGAAAACATGTTCTTCTGAGAATGGACAACAAGGTTGCGGTTGCCTATATCAACAGGCAGGGGGCACCAGAAGCAGGTCCATGATGCAGGAGGTCCGTCCTGTTCTAGAGTGGGCACAACTGAACCTGTTAAGCTTGAGGGCAGTCTATTTTCCGGTAGTCCAGAACGTGTTGGCAGAACGTGACTCGCTGAGCAGGAATTTCACCTCCAACCACGAGTGGTCTCTGATCCCACAGGCCTAAGCCCTCATATCCCAGACTTGGGGTCCTCCAGAGATAGACCTGGCGGCAACCCCAGAGAATGCAAAATGTCGGAGATTTCTATCAAGAATACCATTCCCTTCGGCAGAGGGGACGGACTGTCTCCTGCACCCCTGGAATTTCCATCTAGGATACATCTTCCCTCCAACTCCACTCATAGCGAGATTTCTCCTGAGACTCGAGGAGTCAGCGGCACTAGTGGTGGCAGTGATTCCCTTCTGGCCGAGGAGGCCATGGTTTACCACTCTGATGCAGCTGAATACGGCAGATCCCCTGCCCCTTCCGTTGGCGCCAGACCTGCTCTCCCAGGGTCATCTTCTTCACCCGAACCCGGAGAAGCTACATTTGATGGCTTGGAGACTGAAAGGGCTAGGTACCTAGAGCAAGGCTGTTCCCAGAGGGTGATGGATACCCTACTCCAGACCAGGAGGCCTACCACGAATATTACTTACAGGCGAGTCTGGGAGAAGTTTACCGCCTTCGCTCAACAGCAAGGTTGGAACTCATCCTCACCATCGGTGTCACAGGTCCTGGAGTTCCTTCAACTAGGCCTAAAGAAGGGTCTTAGATCAAGTACCCTAAAGGTCCAAGTCTCGGGCCTGTCCACCTTGACAGGAGTCAGATGGGCACAAGATCCCCTTGTGGTTCAGTTCCAACGGGCCTGTCTAAAGCTGAGACCGCCTAGGAAACCTTCCTTCTCAGTCTTTGACCTCTCAGTTGTACTGGAAGCTCTATCTAAGGAGCCCTTCTTTCCTAATGAGAACATATCCTTATGGGATCTGACGCTGAAAGTCTCATTCCTGATAGCCATAACATCGGCCAAGAGGGTGTCGGAGATGCAAGCCTTAATGGTCAGTGATCCATATCTGGTGGTATTGCCAGACAGATTAGTCTTAAAACCTTCGGACCGGTTCATACCCAAGGTATCCTCATCCTTTCACTTCAACCAGGAGATTAACCTTCCGGCACTCACTACGGAACAAGGCGATCATCACCCACTGGACATCAAGGGTAATGTCCTGGAGTATCTCTCAGCTACCAGATCCATCAGGAAAATGGAAAGTCTCTTAATCATTCCGCATGGATTCAGGAGAGGTCAAGCGGCATCCTCACGCACCATTGCGTCATGGCTGGTGAAGACCATCAAAAAGGCCTGTTCACTGAGTAGTCATCAAGTACCTGAGGGCTTAAGGGCACACTCCACCAGGGCAGTGGCAACCTCCTGGGCTGCATATTGTAGAGTCTCTGCGGAGACAATTTGCAGAGCGGTCTTACAGGAACACCTTTATGTCCCATTACAAGGTGGATTCCGTCTGCTTATCCACAGTGGATTTCGGAAGATCCATTATCCAGGCCAATTCTTCTATTCTTTGTTAATAAACTTAGTTTGAATTCCCACCCAGTCTTTGCGAGTTACTCCCCAAAGTGTATGCTGCCATGATGCGACAGGAAAATGGAAAATTGTATACTCACCTTTCCGTAATTTTCCTTTCCTGTCGTATCTTCATGGCAGCATACAATCTCCCACCCGTCTAAGGTGATATATACGGAGAATATTGGGGCGGGGGCAACCTCTACAATTTATAGTTATGTGGTCCTATCAGGTTGTGAGGGGCGGAGTCACAACCCAAAGTGTATGCTGCCATGAAGATACGACAGGAAAGGAAAATTACGGAAAGGTGAGTATACAATTTTCCGTTTTCTGTGAGCTCATGAGCTTCACAAGCCCCATATAGGAGGATCACAAAGCTTGAGATGATCTGCACAGTCTGGAGTCAAATCATTGCAAAGTGGCAACCAGCTTGTTTCAAGGATCCATGACCACTAGGGGGAGATGTGACCACACAGAGCTCCATTCAGTAGTATAACCAGTAAGGATGAGCTCCGGCGTGTTCGCATGCTGCACGTGCCGATCCCGCCAGGAAGTCGGCACGGCGCAGCGCTAATCACAGGCAGTGAGACATTTCCCGAGCTCTGCAGCCACACATCGGGAAATGTCTCACTGCCTGTGATTAGCGCTGCGCCGTGCCGACTTCCTGGCGGGATCGGCACGTGCAGCATGCAAACACGCCGGAGCTCATCCTTAATAACCAGTATTGATTTATTGAAACAAAATATCCACTTACATTCACCACTTCAGCTCCGGAAAGTTTACCCCCTTCATGACCAGGCCATTTTTTGCAATACGGCACTGCGTTACTTTAAATGACAGTATCCAAATAACATTTTTGTCCTTTTGTTCCCACAAATAGAACTTTTTTTGGTGGTAATTGATCACCTCTACGCTTTTTATTTTTTGCTCTAAATACAAAAAAAGACGGACAATTTTGAAAAAAAAATAATTTTTTTATTTTTTGCTATAAAACACTCCTGATTAACCACTTGCCGACCGCCTCACGCATATATACGTGAGCAGAGCGGCACGGGCAGGCAAAATCACGTACCTGGTACGTGATTGCCTTCCCGCGGGCGGGGGGTCCGATCGGACCCCCCCCCGGTGCCATCGGCGGTCGGCGTTTGGCTGGGAGAGTTGAGAGACGAGGGGGAGACCATCCGATCATGGCCCCCCCCTCGCGATCGCTCCCAGCCAATGAGAAACATCCCCTGCCTCTGTATAGTACACAGAGGCAGAGGATGTGATGTCATCTCTCCTCGGCTGGCCAGTTTCCGTTCCAGCACCGAGGAGAGAAGACATGTAAGTGCACCAACACACACACACAGTAGAACATGCCAGGCACACTAAACACCCCCGATCCCCCCCCGATCGCCCCCCGATCCCCCCCCCCAATCACCCCCCCCCCCTGTCACAAACTGACACCAAGCAGGTTTTTTTGTTTTGTTTTGTTTTTTTCCTGATTACTGCATAGTGTCAGTTTGTGACAGTTAGCAGTGGTAGGACAGTTAGTATTAGCCCCCTGTAGGTCTAGGGTACCCCCCTAACCCCCCCTAATAAAGTTTTAACCCCTTGATCACCCCCTGTCACCAGTGTCGCTAAGCGATCATTTTTCTGATCGCTGTATTAGTGTCGCTGGTGACGCTAGTTAGGAACGTAAATATTTAGGTTCGCTGTCAGCGTTTTATAGCGACAGGGACCCCCACATACTACCTAATAAATGTTTTAACCCCTTGATTGCCCCCTAGTTAACCCTTTCACCACTGATCACCGTATAACTGTTACGGGTGACGCTGGTTAGTTCGTTTATTTTTTTTAGTGTCAGGGCACCCGCCGTTTATTACCGAATAAAGGTTTAGCCCCCTGATCGCCCGGCGGTGATATGCGTCGCCCCAGGCAGCGTCAGATTAGCGCCAGTACCGCGAACACCCACGCACGCACCGTACACGCACCGTACACCTCCCTTAGTGGTATAGTATCTGAACACATCAATATCTGATCCGATCAGATCTATACTAGCGTCCCCAGCAGTTTAGGGTTCCCAAAAACGCAGTGTTAGCGGGATCAGCCCAGATACCTGCTAGCACCTGCGTTTTGCCCCTCCGCCCAGCCCACCCAAGTGCAGTATCGATCGATCACTGTCACTTACAAAACACTAAACGCATAACTGCAGCGTTCGCAGAGTCAGGCCTGATCCCTGCGATCGCTAACAGTTTTTTTGGTAGCATTTTGGTGAACTGGCAAGCACCAGCCCCAAGCAGCGTCAGATTAGCGCCAGTACCACTAACACCCACGCATGCAGCATACGCCTCCCTTAGTGGTATAGTATCTGATCGGATCAATATCTGATCCGATCAGATCTATACTAGCGTCCCCAGCAGTTTAGGGTTCCCAAAAACGCAGTGTTAGTGGGATCAGCCCAGATACCTGCTAGCACCTGTGTTTTGCCCCTCCGCCCGGCCCAGCCCAGCCCACCCAAGTGCAGTATCGATCGATCACTGTCACTTTTTTTTGTAGCGTTTTGGTGAACTGGCAAGCACCAGCGGCCTAGTACACCCCGGTCGTAGTCATACCAGCACTGCAGTAACACTTGGTGACGTGGCGAGTCCCATAAGTGCAGTTCAAGCTGGTGAGGTGGCAAGCACAAGTAGTGTCCCGCTGCCACCAAAAAGACAAACACAGGCCCGTCGTGCCCATAATGCCCTTCCTGCTGCATTCGCCAATCCTAATTGGGAACCCACCACTTCTGCAGCGCCCGTATTTCCCCCATTCACATCCCCAACCAAATGCAGTCGGCTGCATGAGAGGCATTTATATGTCCTCCCGAGTACCCCTACCCAACGAACCCCCCCAAAAAAGATGTTGTGTCTGCAGCAAGCGCGGATATAGGCGTGACACCCGCTATTATTGTCCCTCCTGTCCTGACAATCCTGGTCTTTGCATTGGTGAATGTTTTGAACGCTACCATTCACTAGTTGAGTATTAGCGTAGGGTACAGCATTGCACAGACTAGGCACACTTTCACAGGGTCTCCCAAGATGCCATCGCATTTTGAGAGACCCGAACCTGGAACCGGTTACAGTTATAAAAGTTACAGTTACAAAAAAAAGTGTAAAAAAAAAAAAAAAACACAAACAAAAATAAAAAAAAATAGTTGTCGTTTTATTGTTCTCTCTCTCTCTATTCTCTCTCTGGTGTTCTGCTCTTTTTTACTGTATTCTATTCTGCAATGTTTTATTGTTATTATGTTTTATCATGTTTGCTTTTCAGGTATGCAATTTTTTATACTTTACCGTTTACTGTGCTTTACTGTTAACCATTTTTTTGTCTTCAGGTACGCCATTCACGACTTTGAGTGGTTATACCAGAATGATGCCTGCAGGTTTAGGTATCATCTTGGTATCATTCTTTTCAGCCAGCGGTCGGCTTTCATGTAAAAGCAATCCTAGTGGCTAATTAGCCTCTAGACTGCTTTTACAAGCAGTGGGAGGGAATGCCCCCCCCCCCACCGTCTTCCGTGTTTTTCTCTGGCTCTCCTGTCTCAACAGGGAACCTGAGAATGCAGCCGGTGATTCAGCCAGCTGACCATAGAGCTGATCAGAGACCAGAGTGGCTCCAAACATCTCTATGGCCTAAGAAACCGGAAGCTACGAGCATTTTAGGACTTAGATTTCGCCGGATGTAAACAGCGCCATTGGGAAATTGGGAAAGCATTTTATCACACCGATCTTGGTGTGGTCAGATGCTTTGAGGGCAGAGGAGAAATCTAGGGTCTAATAGACCCCAATTTTTTTAAAAAAGAGTACCTGTCACTACCTATTGCTATCATAGGGGATATTTACATTCCCTGAGATAACAATAAAAATGATTTAAAAAAAAATATGAAAGGAACAGTTTAAAAATAAGATAAAAAAGCAAAAAAATAATAAAGAAAAAAAAAAAAAAAAAAAAAAAGCACCCCTGTCCCCCCTGCTCTCGCGCTAAGGCGAACGCAAGCGTCGGTCTGGCGTCAAATGTAAACAGCAATTGCACCATGCATGTGAGGTATCACCGCGAAGGTCAGATCGAGGGCAGTAATTTTAGCAGTAGACCTCCTCTGTAAATCTAAAGTGGTAACCTGTAAAGGCTTTTAAAGGCTTTTAAAAATGTATTAATTTTGTTGCCACTGCACGTTTGTGCGCAATTGTAAAGCATGTCATGTTTGGTATCCATGTACTCGGCCTAAGATCATCTTTTTTATTTCATCAAACATTTGGGCAATATAGTGTGTTTTAGTGCATTAAAATTTAAAAAAGTGTGTTTTTTCCACAAAAAATGCGTTTGAAAAATCGCTGCGCAATTACTGTGTGAAAAAAAAAAATGAAACACCCACCATTTTAATCTGTAGGGCATTTGCTTTAAAATAATATATAATGTTTGGGGGTTCAAAGTAATTTTCTTGCAAAAAAAAATAATTTTTTCATGTAATCAAAAAGTGTCAGAAAGGGCTTTGTCTTCAAGTGGTTAGAAGAGTGGGTGATGTGTGACATAAGCTTCTAAATGTTGTGCATAAAATGCCAGGACAGTTCAAACCCCCCCAAATGACCCCATTTTGGAAAGTAGACACCCCAAGCTATTTGCTGAGAGGCATGTCGAGTCCATGGAATATTTTATATTGTGACACAAGTTGCGGGAAAGAGACAAATTTTTTTTTTTTTTTTGCACAAAGTTGTCACTAAATGTTATATTGCTCAAACATGCCATGGGGATTTGTGAAATTACACCCCAAAATAAATTCTGTTGCTTCTCCTGAGTACGGGGATACCACATGTGTGGGACTTTTTGGGAGCCTAGCCGCGTACGGGACCCCGAAAACCAAGAACCGCCTTCAGGCTTTCTAAGGCCGTAAATTTTTGATTTCACTCTTCACTGCCTATCACAGTTTCGGAGGCCATGGAATGCCCAGGTGGCACAAAACCCCCCCAAATGACCCAATTTTGGAAAGTAGACACCCCAAGCTATTTGCTGAGAGGTATAGTGAGTATTTTGCAGACCTCACTTTTTGTCACAAGGTTTTGAAAATTGAAAAAAGAAAAAAAAAAAATTTTTTTTCTGGTCTTTCTTCATTTTCAAAAACAAATGAGAGCTGCAAAATACTCACCATGCCTCTCAGCAAATAGCTTGGGGTGTCTACTTTCCAAAATGGGGTCATTTGGGGGGGGGTTGTGCCATCTTGGCATTTTATGGCCTTCAAAACTGTGATAGGTAGTGAGGAGTGAAATCAAAAATGTATGCCCTTAGAAATCCTGAAGGTGGTGCTGGGTTTTCGGGGCCCCGTACGCGGCTAGGCTCCCAAAAAGTCCCACACATGTGGTATCCCCATACTCAGGAGAAGCAGCTGAATGTATTTTGGGGTGCAATTCCACATATGCCCATGGCCTATGTGAGCAATATATCATTTAGTGACAACTTTTTGTAAATTTTTTTTTTTTTTTTTTTTTTGTCATTATTCAATCACTTGGGACAAAAAAAATAAATATTCAATGGGCTCAACATGCCTCTCAGCAATTTCCTTGGGGTGTCTACTTTCCAAAATGGGGTCATTTGGGGGGGTTTGTACTGCCCTGCCATTTTAGCACCTCAAGAAATGACATAGGCAGTCATAAACTAAAAGCTGTGTAAATTCCAGAAAATGTACCCTAGTTTGTAGACGCTATAACTTTTGCGCAAACCAATAAATATACGCTTATTGACATTTTTTTTACCAAAGACATGTGGCCGAATACATTTTGGCCTAAATGTATGACTAAAATTTAGTTTATTGGATTTTTTTTATAACAAAAAGTAGAAAATATAATTTTTTTTCAAAATTTTCAGTCTTTTTCCGTTTATAGCGCAAAAAATAAAAACGGCAGAGGTGATCAAATACCATCAAAAGAAAGCTCTATTTGTGGGAAGAAAAGGACGCAAATTTCGTTTGGGTAGAGCATTGCATGACCGCGCAATTAGCAGTTAAAGCGACGCAGTGCCGAATTGTAAAAAGTGCTCTGGTCAGGAAGGGGGTAAATCCTTCCGGGGCTGAAGTGGTTAAAAAAAAAAGTTAAAAAATTAAATTTCTTCATTCATTTAGGCCAATATGTATTCTGCTACATGTTTTTGGTAAAAAAAAAAACACAATAAGTGTATATTGATTGGTTTGCGCAAAAGTAATAGTGTCTACAAAATAGGGGATATTTTAATTTATTTATTTTTTACTAGTAATGGCTGCGATCAGTGATTTTTAATTTTTTTTTTTTTTTAGCAGGACTGCAATATTGCGGTGGACAAATCTGACACCTAACTGACACTTTTTGGGGACCAGTGACACTAATATAGTGATCAGTGTTAAAAAAATATGCACTGTCACTGTACTAATGACAGTGGCAGGGAAGGGGTTGACATCAGGGGTGATCAAAGGCTTAACTGTGTTCCCTATTAGTGTTTGCTAACTGTGGGGGAGGGGTGCTTTGGCTGGGGGAATGTAAAGATTTGTGTCCCTGCTTAGCAGGAACACAGTATCAGAACATTCCCCTTTCACAGAATGGTGGTCTGCCTTTCTCCTCAACGATCAGCAGTTCCCGGCAAACATTGTGTCTGCTGAACCCGCTGATTGGCTCCTGCTGTGTCCAATCACAGCGGGAGCGGGTCATCGGTGGCACACGCCCCAGACCCGGAAGTGTCAGATCACGTACCAGGTATGTGATCTGGCACAGAGCGGCCGCCCTGCTGCAGTAAACCTATGGTGGGCGGCCCACAAGTGGTTAAAGTATAACTAAAGGCATTTTTTTCATCTTGAATAGAGTAATGGGGGTTATAACCTCTGCCAGGTTTGTTTTTGCCATCTGTATCCCATTTGGGAGATTTCCCTTCTCTTCTTGTCCAATAACCAATTAACCAATGCAGGAAATGGAAGGGAGGAAATCCCTTGGGGGCTGGTTCACACCACAAAAACGCACTCCAAATCCATTCCGGATGCATTTCTGCATGCACATTTTTGATGTATTTCCAGATGCATTCCAGATGCTTTTTTTTTTCTTCTTTTTTTCAGTTTTTTTCCACTGTACTGGGGTCTGGTGCCTATTTAATGTGTTCCATTGCATTCCAGTGCATTTTTGATGCATTTTACTGCGCTCCAGTACTGTCCAGTGCAGGAAAAATGCAGCATGTTATACTTTTTTTCTGGAACTGACCACACTGGTGTGAGCTATGCCATTGGAAAACATAATCTACTTTCCATGCGTTTTTGATACAGAAAAAAATACACACTGGACTGCATGTGGTGTGAACTGGCCCTGATAGTGAGGGAATCCTTGGTTGTCACTAAAACTAGTGTCCCCATTGGAAGATAGCAGCACAGACACTAATAATACACTCCCAGAGGGATATGACATGCAGGGGGGAGGGGCTGTGTTAAGGAATTGACTCTTCCTGGAGTAATGAAAGTTTCCAGCAAGTTCAGAGGCGGCACACTGCAAGTGAATTATATTTATGGGAAGAAAAAACACGGCAAGTAAGCATTTCAAATACTCAATTTTTTTAACTGCAATTTTATTGACAGAGTTTTATCACACAATTCCATAGTAGCTAAAGATTTATAGAGAGAATTATAAACAAACATTGGTTTATCATACTATAGCACCCCAAACTGGGCCCTCTGTCACCCCAAAAAAACAGATTTGTATATCAGAAGGCCCCAAATATATAAGTAATAATTGCCCCTATAGCTAACCTAAAATGTCTAAGAGGAACCCCAGTTCAGGAGATTTAACCCCTTCCCGCCGACCGTACGCAGATGTGCGTACTCTGCTTTCTGGGGTTATACCGGGATGGTGCCTGCAGCTGTGGCGCCGCGCGCCCTGATTGGCCCCTCAGTCACCTGGGACCTGTAATGGGTCCCAGATGATTGACAGGAGGGAGGGAGCAGAGCTGAGCCCTTCCTGTGCCGAGGGGGAAGTGATGTCACCAGCCCAGGCACTGGAAGAGGCAGACTACGAGGGACCCCCTAGCAACAGGCATTTAGAGGTAAGTAAAAAAAAAAATATCCAAATGTTTTTTTTGTTTTTTTTAGGCACGATTATGACTTTTTTTTTAGGGCGGAACACCACTTTAAGAACTTGAGGTCAACACTACATTATACAATCTATTGGGGGGGTTTCAGTGTGATTTATTGGATAGATCTTCCCTTTTTTCCTCTGGTACCCATTTGAAGCGATTTTATTTTACAATACATATGTATCTGTATACATCTTTCTCTGGCTACAAAATGATACTTTGTTTCCCTAACTGTATCTTTTTTGTATAATATCTTCCTTGCTTGTGAAAGTTTAGCTCCATAACCCCCCTCTACTGGCCACTTCTTATTCTAGCCTTTCCTCTACTCAAGTGGTTCTCAACCTTACTAGTGCCCTGACCCCTTGATAAAATTTCCCAAGTTGTGGGGACCCCTAACAGTAAAATTATTTTCGTTGGTCATTTCATTGCTGTAATTTTGCAACTGTTATGAATCGAAATATAAATATCTGATATGCAGGATGTATTTTTATTCCTACAAATTTAACATCTTAAAGCGTAGTGATTAATCACAAAAACAATCTGTAATATACAGCGCAAAATATTTATTTAACATATAAGTTACAAATGAATAAAATGCCTCACCGAGAGACAGGGTAAGTGCCGGGCAGACGGCGGGGCACAGTGGGAGCATTAATATGACACGGCGGCAGCATTTGATGGTACAGTGGGAGCATTTGATATGGCACAGTGGCTGCGTTTGATGGGCACAGTGGCTGCGTTTGATGGGCACAGTGGCTGCATTTGATGGGCACAGTGGCTGCATTTGATGGCACAGTGGCAACAATTGATGGGCACAGTGGCTGCATTTGATGGCACAGTGGCGGCAATTGATGGGCACAGTGGCTTCATTTGATTGCACAGTGGCAACAATTGATGGGCACAGTGGCGGCGCTTGATGGCACAGTGGCTGCGTTTGATGGCACAGTGGCTGCATTTGATGGCACAGTGGCTGCGTTTGATGGGCACAGTGGCGGCAATTGATGGGCACAGTGGCGGCAATTGATGGGCACAGTGGCGGCGTTTGATGGAACAGTGGTGGCGTTTGATGGCACAGTGGCAGCGTTTGATGGCACAGTGGCGGCAATTGATGTACAAAAATGCTTTTATTAATTAGTATCTCTGACTTACCAAATCACTGGTGTTCCATCAGAATCAGCAGGTCGTCTGTGTTAACCGGAAAAGAAGTTTCATCGCCGCCATCTTGGTAGACTCATCCTCAGCAAGTGGACTTCGGTGGGTGCAAAAAGATGTCCGCTTGCCAACTTCTAAGTGTAGCCTCACTGCAAATGAGAGTACCAAGATGGTGCTGACGGAACGTCACTTCCGTGCGGTCTCTCCTCTCCCGGAGGTGACATCTCACTGTCCGGGACGGACAGACTCCGGCGTAACACAGTAACTTCGGGTCCGTCTCGGCCAGCATTCTCGAACCCCTGGCAAATCGGCAATTGACCCCCAGGTTGAGAACCACTGCTCTACTCCAATGTTTGATTTCAGTATGTAGAATAAATAAATATATATATATATAAATATAAGATAGATCTTTAAGCTTGTCACTTTATTCTCCTATTGCCCTGATGCTATGTATCCATGATAAAAGAGCCCCCTTTTTATATAAACAGAGGGTATCACAAATTAATTGTTTTTATAGTATATTTTTTATTTATCAATGTTTTTGTTATTTGGTAATAATGAGTCACCTATATTCTTTTATTAGGTTTCTTCACAATTTGCAATGTTTTTAAAAAATAAAAATTGTAGTAATTTTAGCATTTTATGCACAGCTATGTTGAGTTCTGTATCTCAGTGTTCCAATGTTTAAATATCGCCTACCACTTCCCAGACAAAGACACCACATGCTGGTGGTGCAGGACAACTGGGGGTACAATAATCCATATTGTCCATGGATCCAGCCCTTCTGACAGAGTGTCTGTGCTTTTATTCAGGATCTGACTGGTTTGGCACTAGACAACGACCCAACTGCCTGCCTATTACATCTCAGCCCGCTATCTGAATGGAAGTACCACCACTCTCTAATGAGACTCCTCATCATTGCAGCCAGGGCTTGTATACCAGTCCTTTGGAAATCTGCCTCGTCTCCTACAGTGAGTCATTGAAATAATTAGGTTAATGATATTATGTATATGGAGGACCTTACTCCCTTTTTGAGGAGACAAGAGGCCCGGATTCACAAGACTTGGTTTTACTGGACCCAATTCATTTTCTGACAAGTACAAGGAGCTCCATGACTCCAGCTCCAATTGAGAGGTCCAGTGAGGAGACCCTTATTATCATTTTTACCTCTCCTCTTCCTTTCCCCCTTTTTTTATTTCTTTCTCCTCCCCCTTCTTTCTGCCTTTATCTTGCTAACGCCCATCTTTCTTCAAAATTGGATGGAGTACATTGGTCCCCCGCCAGCATCTCCTGATTACTTTGCATCTATAGCTGTACTTTATTTGCGGTAGGCTTACAGTGTCTGGTCCTCTTGAAGTGTGTACCGTTTGTTTCCCTGGCTTTCTGAAGAACTGCCACATAATATTTTGTACTTCATGTACTGTATACACTGTAATGATATAGAACCAGTTTCGCTGATGTGTTTGGTCACTATAGATAAAGAATTTTTTAGCCTCTGCAACACTGTTGCCAATTTCAGGCTTAAGAAAGGGGCAGAATCCTCAGAAACACGTTGCCCGATTACTCTAATGCCCCGTACACACGGTCAGACTTTGTTCGGACATTCCGACAACAAAATTCTAGGATTTTTTCCGACGGATGTTGGCTCAGACTTGTCTTGCATACACACGGTCGCACAAAGTTGTCGGAAAATCCGATCGTTCTGAACGTGGTGACGTAAAACACGTTCGCCTGGACTATAAACGGGGCAGTGGCCAATAGCTTTCATCTCTTTATTTATTCTGAGCATGCGTGGCACTTTGTCCATCGGATTTGTGTACACACGATTGGAATTTCCGACAACGGATTTTGTTGTCGGAAAATTTTATATCCTGCTCTCAAACTTTGTGTGTCGGAAAATCCGATGGAAAATGTGTGATGGAGCCCACACAGGGTCGGAATTTCCGACAACAAGGTCCTATCACACATTTTCCGTCGGAAAATCCAACTGTGTGTACAGGGCATAAGAGTCTCACATGTGTTCCTGAGTGGTGGTGTTGAGTCAGTCTGTGGAGTGAGATGTTCTTATTGCTACAGTTTCGGATTTGTCTTTGACAGCCGGCCGGTGCTAAGCTCTGGATCTCTTCTGGGCTCCTCTGTACTTTTGTGATGTGCCATTTGGAGCTTTGCGCCATCCCCTCATTATCACATGACCCTGTGCTGTATTAGGGACACATTCTCAATCTAAATGATGGATGGATTCCAAATGTACCCATTCAGAAGTCTACAAACCACAATGTAAGTGGATATTGTTTTATTTATATTAAAAAGTTTTTTGTTTTTTTACCCTCCTGCGCTCTCTACTCTTCCATTATTTATCTGTGTAAGTTGGATCATCTCCCAAGATCTGTTTTTTTTTTCGATGCTGCGGTCAGTGATATGTGCGCTCTCTGATTGAAGACATCTCTTCTCCTACTCTGCCCATACAGTCCTAGCCATCCACTAAAGATTGAGTCTCTGGACTTTTTTTAATCTACATATTCACATATGTTATTTTGGACTTCCATATTATATATACACACACTTTTTTTTAAATTTTCCTGAAGTCTCCTGCTTCTATATTATGTTTAGTGTTCTCTCCTTCCCTGTATGAGCAGGTTGGGTCATGACGAGTACTGGTCCAGTGTGTGCTACAGCGTGTATGTTTTTATCTCTTATCTATCTATCTATCTATCTATCTATCTATCTATCTATCTATCTATCTATCTATCTATCTATCTATCTATCTATCTATCTATCTATCTATCTATCTATATCTGTATAGTGGGTAAAATAAGTATTGAACACAGCACCATTTTCCTAGGTAAATATATTTCCAAAAGGTTCTATTGACATGAAATGTTCACCACATGTCACTGACGACCCATGTAATCCATACAAGAAACTAAAACAAATACGTTCACAAATGAAGTTCTGTGTAATAAAATGGAATGACACAGGGAAAAAGTATTGAACACACTAACAGATTTATTTAAAAGAAAAGTAAATTTTTATTTTTTTTTTCCTGATCAAAGGAGAAGTCCAGCCTGAGCTTGTTTGGCTGGGCTTCTCCTCTGGATCACAGGAGTACAATTCATTTTGCATTCCTGTGACCCGTTTTCAGCAGAGAGCGGTCTGAAGTCCCCTCTCTGCTGAAATCACTTTTTTGAACTAATTTTGTTTTGGTGTTGTTACCGACATGTGGGGAAAATTTCATGTCAATATCACATTTAGAGATTTACCCTGAAAATTTGTGATGTGTTCAATACTTATTTCATCCATGGTATGTGTAATTAATTAATTTATATATATATATATATATATATATATATATATATATATATATATATATATATATATATATATATATATATATATATATATAACAAAACACATATACCCTAGTCTTACTAACAGAATTACAACCCCTATTTTTCTGTAAGGCATTCATTTGGTCAAATCAATAAATTTTCTAAACCATCAGCAAATCATTTGGAAGTACACATTCTGAAGCAACTGCTTTTTTTTAACATCTTAATTTCTGCATTGGCTCCAGAGCTATGCCAACACCTCTACATAGAAGGTCAGTCAGGCAGGAGAAGCCCGAGAAACCCCTAGCACCTCTGGAGGAACCCTGGCTGAGAATGGCAAGACTAGACATTTTTTTATGGGTTATTTGTACAGGAAGACGGCAAAGAAGGGAGACCAACCAAATTCTGAATTTTATTTGATTTGTTCTTTGTCTGCTACAGATAATACGAATCATATTAAAATGTGTACAATATGTATAAAAGAACACATACCGGTAGCAAAATATAGTTTACTTCTGTCCCAAAATTGTGCTGCTGACTGATATAAATTTGATACAAATATTAAAATGAGAATTAAAATAAAAGTGCAATTTGCTTTTGACTTCAAATGAGACCAATCTTCTCTCTTCTATGTAGAGGAGAAGAGTACCTGTCCTCCATAGAGGAAGGGAGGCTCAGAGATGTGATCACATTTTACACATTCCATTTCCTTTATTATTGCACATTTTCTATTTGCCAAGTGCTTTATCCTGAGATTCAATGCTAACGGGATAATTGGGAGAACCGGTATTCACCGATGATACCGATTATACAGTTGGGAGAACTGATCCTGTATATGCATACAGTAAAGTTTAGCAATATATACAGATATACAGACAGTACAGATTATACCATCAGAAGAACCAGAACATACACATCATAGAAATTATACTATTTACAACATAAAAAAGTGAATGTTTCTCTGAGTTTTTTTACATCTTATACAATATATATATATATATATATATATATATATATATATATATATATATATATATATATATATATCTATATATCATTTTGTACATGTCCAGCCTCAGTGCTCAATGCAATATTCACCTCTGGACTTGTCCCCTGCAGGATCTCATCATCACCACAAGATGTCCTCAGTCTTCCAGGTTGAAGGACATCCAGTGTGACTAGACCTGCTGGAAGACTGAGGAAAGACTGTGAGTGCAGAGCACTATGATCCCGCCTCCTGTGCACATCTCCTCCCCCACTCACTGTGTAATATTGCAGAGAGCAATCAGTGCCACATTCTGCATCATCCAGGACCACCCACCCTGGGAGAAGACCAGAGAGGACATGAACCCAGCGTGCCACATGACTGGCCAGAAGACATCAGAAAAAGGTAAGTAAGACATGTTAAAAACACACATACATACGGGGGAAAGGAGTTGGACTTATAATTATTTTTACAGACAACTAGCCTAGGGATCTGAATCTGTCTGGATATCACCCCCACCATCTGAACAGCAACATTCAGCCTAGGAAGGGAGGGACAACAGTATTAGTATTTAGGAGTTTGACTGGAGTGCAGCTTAATATAAATGGCAACAGTAATTTCCTCCAACAATATTGTGGATTATTATGACCCAGCAATGTTCAAATACATTCCAACAGAAGATATATTCAGGAAAATTTCAACAATCACGCGGCAGTGTTATCACCGTAGTGCGTGGTATTGGCAGGGATGGAGTGGATGTAGGGGGGCTCAGGCCTCTCCTCATTGGAGGAGAGCACACCCAGAGGTAAGTGCTGTGTGTACTTCATATTCAGGCAAATGCTGGCAGTCGTTATTCAGGGTTTAACCCCCTTTTAATGTGCAAGTAAAGCGTTTTTTTTAGCATAGGGAAGGGTTGAACCCCGAGTCAAATTTTTATTGCTGTGTCCCCACTAGGGAGATTCATTATCTCTATTTGTCCTGGTGACAAAACATAACGGGAAGTCTAAAAATGAGAAAATATCCTTCACTGGTCTCTGTGACAACTTTATAAGATTCATTTTCTGTTGCACCCCAAGACAGGTAAATGAAGGGAAATTGTTGCATTGGGACACAAGACAAATGTAACACCCACTTCAAAGTGGACCTAGACTCCGGCATCTTTAGATGGCTGCTTTATTTAATGGAGGTAACACCTACATAAAAGACAGCTCTTCTAGACTCCGCCCTTGATGACCAATGGGCATTAGAGGTAGATGCAGGTGAGGTATACCGTTGATAATGTCATAGATATTATTATTATTATTTTTTAAGGTACTTATATAGCGACGTCAATTTACACAATGCTTTACATAAACATGTACAATCACATCGGTCCCTACCCTCAAGGAGCACATTCATATAATAGGGCCAATTTAGACAGAAGCCAATTAACCTACCAGCATGTCTTTGGAGTTTGGGAGGAAACCACGCAAGCACAGGGAGAACATGCAAACTCCAGGCAGGTGGTGTCATGGTTGGGATTCGAACCAGCAACCCTTTTTACTGCTAGGCGAGAGTGCTACCCACTACACCACTGTGCCGCCCATACCTTCTATGAGGATAGAAGAGGGGTGTCAAGGCATTGTTAAGGCCCGATCACACCTAAGTGCACATAAAACACATGCAGGTTGACATATGTTTTATTGCACGCTGCAATTTTACTTTATTGCACACATCAAGGGTCAAGATACTCACTGTGTTTGTATCTTGATAGGAATGTTACATTTATGCAGATGTTTGTGTGTTGCGCTGCATAAAGTGCAGTGTGGTGTGAAGGGCTCATAGACAGCAATTGTTTTTAGAGTGTCCTTGTGTTGATCGGTACACTTGAAGAGAGTAAACCCTTATATGTGAGGTAGTGCTCTGCTGCTTCTAATCAGGATTTATATGATAAAGGTCCTTTTTTATGATTGCCAACAAATTTCTGTTAGACAGCCAAACATTAGACTCTAGATACTGAGCTGCTCTATATACGTTTCTCTCAATAGATGAGAATATGTTCTGAGTGGCAGGTGGGGATCCAATCTTATTGGTGGGTATGGAGCCATTCTGGATGGGTGGCACAGATATGACCTCTGCCAGTGGCACATCTTCAGAGACAACATTGGTCTTCACTTCCCTTTTTCTGCAGTAAATCTGCCAGTGGCACAGCTTGAGGGACACCAATGGTGGGTATGGATCCATTCTGGATGGGTGGCACTGATCCACCCTCTGCCAGTGGCACATCTTCATAGACCTCATTGGTGGATATGGATCCATTATTGATAGGTGGCACTGATCCATTCTTTGCAAGTGGCACATCTTCATAAAGACCATTGGCGGGTATGGATCCATTCTGGATGGGTGGCACAGATCTGACCTCTGCCAGTGGCACATCTTCAGAGACACCATTGCTTTTCACTTCCCTTTTTCTGCAGTAAATCTGTAAATATAAATCACACAGACACCACTCAGAAAATCACGGAGACTATCACCAGCACACAGCATTAAGACTGTTCTCTCTAGTTTATTCCCACCCTCCATCATCCAATAGTCCATTCTCCCATGTGATATTGCTGCCCTGGGTCAGAATTACCTGCACTCATCATTCTATATCCATCATAACTTTACCAACTTCTGTCTGTGCCAACACAGTGTATCTAAACCCCCATACAAAATGGTTATATCTTGCAGCTTATCAGTCCATCGATGTGCTGGATGCATTCATTTTCTGTTGTTTCCCTTTACTTTCAACTGCCTGGTAATTCTGTAAATAACACACTTCCTGTCCTAGGGTGACAACACTCACTCACTGCACTGTATCTGTGTAGAGCTGAGTTGTCACCCTAGGCTGCTCTCCTGAATTGGACTACACACAGATCTTCATCTCCATTACATGGGGGAGGGGAATTTCATAGTAGAAGAAAGAGGACACTAAATATCTGGTAGGAGGACATATCAACACATTGAAAATGGACATACTCCCCAAGTTATTATACCTATTCCAAGCCCTACCCATCGCTCTTCCCTCTATGTTCCTCCGCACCCTACATTCTATGGCTACCAAATTCGTTTGGAAAGGCAATCACCCAAGACTGAAACACAAACTTTTATGCTCTCCTATCACTAAAGGGGGTTTGGGCCTGCCTGACTTTGAAATGTATCATACGTCCGCAGTCCTATCCCGTATTCTTGAGTGGTTCCCTCGCCCTATGACCAAAGTAGCCACGACGGTAGAACAGGACCTATCTACATACGACCTACGAGCGCTTCTTTGGGGCTATGGAGGGATATATAAATCCCTATCGACATTATCCCCCCTCACTAGGGATGCACTGACAATCTGGTACCGCAAAAGAGACACACTCTTACTATCCTCGGAACCTAGCCCCCTTACCTCCTTGTTTGACAACCCAAACCTTCCTGAAGGACACTCAACCCACTCTTTAGACGTATACAATAGAGATTTATGGCCCACTGCCCGCCAATTTGTTGACTCTACCCTAGGCACCTTCCTATCCACCCCCACAGACGTCTACTCCGAGATAACATGGCTCACTCGCGGACACCTAAACTCCTACTGTAAGACCCTACATGATTCCAGACAAACGCATAGACCCTTGACTGGGTTTGAACAATTATGTATCCTCCCCGAAACTCCACGACACACTTTATCATTGATATATAAATCAATTATAGACCATACTCACGAAGCTCTACCTAACTATACTACTAAATGGTCAGCGGAGGTCGGGAAAGATATAACTGATGCGGAATGGGGGAAAGCCTTCCTCTTCACGAACAAAACCCTCCATATCAAGTTATACACAAGAGAAAAACTACAAATTGATGTCGAGGTGGTATCGGGTCCCAACTACTCTCAGGATCATGTTCCCATCTAACTCAGACAGATGCTGGAGATGCAACACAATGGAAGGTACTTATATACACATCTGGTGGGAATGTGATGGTATTCACCAATTCTGGACTCAAATTTTTCAAATTTACTCGGAAGTCTATAACAAGCCATTATTACCATCACCCTCTATAGCCCTCCTATCCATCCTCCCGGGGACAATCAAATCGCAAAAAAGCGGCCTTCTGAAATTTTTTGTTAGTGCTGGTAGACAACTCATACCCAGACACTGGAAAACTACTACGCTCCCCTCCTTAATAGAATGGGTCAGAGAGGTAAACAACTACATGCTAATGGAGGAAATGCAGGCCCAAGCCCTAGACAAATATGCCAAATTCTCTTTTGTCTGGAGTATCTGGAGGAGTTACTCTACATCAGACAAACTCAAACAAAGACTCTCGGTTGAGAACCCCTCATAAGGATTGAACAACCCTTATCCATTATACTCTATATTTATAGTAAAGTCCCTATATATAAATAGACCGAAGCTCGCTGTCTCCATACCCCTCCACCCCCCTCCCCTTTCTATTTTCTTTCTTCTCTATACCCATTCCGCCTTTTTCTACTCTGTCTTTCCTACCTTTCCCCTTTTCTAGATCTCCGATATAATCTTTTTAGATGCAATATAAATATAGGATCTCCCATGGAAAGGGAGATCCAAATCTTTGACACTGAACATACTGATGTATCCTATGCACACGTTGATTATTCTAGACTACCTATGTTTAGGGGTGCAGCAGGCTCCCAAAGGGGCACCCCAACTTAGAGTAGTGAATGCTTATATGTCAACATACACCTGTTGTACGGGTTGAAAGTATTGCTCCACATATAATAACCCTGATACATGTAAACGCTTGCACTATTTCAATATTTAAAAGATATAACTGTTTATTAGGAGACTATATGTCAAGTAATTGGCACTGTTTACACTCCTTTATTTTGTCTTTCTTTTTCTTACGTTGTTTATACTCTTTATACTCTTGCAAAAACATCAATAAAAACTTATTGAACCATAAATATCTGGTAGGATCAAAAGCTATTATCTGTAATTGCTGAAGATGTTCTTAGACTGAAAAAAAAAAAAGACAAATGCAGCCACCACCTCTAAGGACTGATATTCTTTAAAACCATCCCCCCCACACTCACCAACCTTTATCTGTACTGGATGTCGCTGCACAAACATCATCCACATGGTGTTCCCCCATGTATCCCCTTCATTCCCATCCCAAAATGGCCAAAATAAGAGCCCTGAGCTGGTTAAGGCAGACATTGACTTAAGCATGAATATAAAACCAGAATGTATAAATAAAGAGTAATGGAAGAAGTGGAGTATTTACTTTCCTGGAACAGTTTCTGCTTTGGGTTCCCTCCAGTGCTGCTTACACAGTTATAAATATTTGGTTAAGTTTGGCGAATTTCCTTCTTCAGTAAAGATCGTGTGACCAGCACCTGAAACTGTCTGCACGAGGAACATTAACCAACCTGAGCTCTCAACTCCCCTTCAGAAGAAATCACATGACCAAAAAGTCATATACTGTAGGGAGCAGTGGTGGCTGGTGCTTAATTTTCCTAGGGGGGAGCTGCCCGGGCCCCCCCTAGCCAGCCAAACAACCATGCGCCCCCCCAGGCACTCGCCGATTCCCGCACCCCCATTGCTCGATCGCTACATTGCTCGCCCATTGACCAGCCAGGCCCCCTGCCAGACCTGCTCTTACCCCATCCAGGTCACAGCTTCAGCTGCTACCCCCCACGTGTCTCCTTCCGAATGCTGGCGGTTGCTTCTCCTCGCGGCCAATCCGGTCTCAGGACCCGATTCCTGATTGGCTGGGAGGAGGAACAGGTAGACATTAGTGAATATTAATTCACTAATGTAACACAAATGGGTGGGCACAGTGCTCCGAGCCCACCCTTTTTTGAAGCCTATTAGAGCCTCTGGATATAGATTAGGGATTGGATTGGGGGGGGCACCTGCACCCTGCATGAGTGGTCGCCACTGGTAGGGAATCTAAAGCAGCATTTTCTCCAGGAGCAGCAAGTATTTCACACCTTACATCACCCTTTCTCAACCGGTGTGATGCCTGAGGTCATCAGGGGTGCCATGGAATCTTGGCAGAGAAAGGCTGTCGCAGAAGACCAAGCTCCCCGATCCTTAGCCACACTTTCAATCTACTCTTTGGGAGCTCGGCCAGACTGTGTTTACAAGTTCTAAAATAAAAGCAAGGGTGATGTGCTCTCTGCCTCCCCCTACAGTGCAGTACCCGGCAGGGAGAGTGAAAGTAAGTAATGCCAATTTTTCAATGGCCATTTGTATGTCTTTATCAGGGACGTGCAGTCAGGGGAGGCCTCACCTGCCATAAACAAACAAAAAACTAACAAACGATCGAGCTCCAAAGGGTTGTAGCTCGGCAACCTTGGGGGTATGTAGCTGAAGTCTTGCCCCGCCAATGGTCAAAATTTGGGGCTCCTAATCATCTATGGTTCCAGAGATATGGGGCTCCTTGTGCAGCCTGTCAGAATCTATATACAGAGTGTCCAGTTTAAATACAAGCTGACACACTCTGCTTGCAGCAGACTGAGAGGATACACTTCTTATCAGAGGCACTGAGCTCAATATACAGCTTGGAGTCTTGGCCCAATAGTAAAGTACCATTGGCCCCAGCTGTCTATTAAAAATGCTGCAGTGGAGGCACGCCTCTTACTGCAGTGTCATAGAAGGGGGCGTGTCTAAAAGACAAATACTCCCTTCCAGCCCAGCCCTAACTACAAGGAAAAAACGTGTTTATGTGTATAAGATTTACCCACAATCCTGTGTTTTTCCTCACACAGTTAAGAGGGAGAATGAGAATCAGCTGCTGCTGAAAAGGTACAAGATAAATCATATATTATGCTATATGTTATCAGATAATTATTATCTATTTACTGTGAAAATTACAGGTTGGAAGTTAGAACTTCAAACTTCAGTAATTTGTCCGTTAAGCCACCTGTTTGAGTACAGATTTTGAAAATATAGTAAAATGACCTTAAAAACAATATATAATAATTATTTGTATATTACTTATGCCACCCAGACCAATCCTAACACTTCTCTCCTACATGTAAAAATCATCTTTTTTTGCAAGAAAATTACTCAGAACCCCCAAACATGATATATATTGTTTTAGCAGACACCCTAGGGAATAAAATGGTGGTCATTGCAACTTTTTATGTCACACGCTATTTGCGCAGCAATTTTTCAAACAGATTTTTTTTTTTTTTAAAAGAAACGGTTTCCTGATTTTTTTTTTAAAAAACACTAAAAAGTTAGCCTGATTTTTATGTATTTATTTTTTCATATAATGTGAAAGACGTTCTGCTAAGTAAATAGATACCCAACATGTCACGCTTTAAAATAGCGCACACTTGTGGAATGGCGCCAAACTTCAGTACTTAACCACTTGCCGACCGCCTAACGCATATATACATGTGAACAAAATGGCACGGGCAGGCAAAATCACGTACCTGATACGTGATGCCTTCCCGTGGGCGGGGGGTCCGATCGGACCCCCCGTGGTGCCATAGGCGGTCGGCTCTTGTTCGCTGGCGATGAGAGGTGAGGGGGAGGCCATCCATTAATGGCCACCCCCTCCCGATCGCTCCCAGCGAATGAAATGCTTCCTCTCCCTCTGTAATGTAAACAGAGGGAGAGGAAGTGATGTCATCCCTCCTTGAGCTGGTCTTTTCGCTCCGGCGCCGAGGAGAGAAGACATCCAAGTAAGTTGCACCAACACTACACGTTCAGTAGAACACGCAGGCACACTTTTCACCCCCCTTCACCCCCCCCCGATCACCCCCCTGTACCCCCTGTCACACTGACACCAATAGCAGTTTTTTTTTTTGCATTGGTGTCAGTTTGTGAAAGTTATAAGTGTTAGGGCAGTTAGGATAGCCCCCTTTAGGTCCAGGGTACCCCCCTAACCCCCCTAATAAAGGTTAACCCCGTGATCACCCCCCATCACCAGTGTCGCTAAGCGATCGTTTTTCTGATCGCTGTATTAGTGACACAGGTGACGCTAGTTAGGGAGGTAAGTATATAGGTTCGCTGTCAGTGTTTTATAGCGACAGGGACCCCCATATACTACCTACTAAAGGTTTTAACCCCCTGATTGCCCCCTAGTTAACCCTTTCACCAGCGCTCGCCATATAACTGTTACGGGTGACGCTGGTTAGTTAATTTTTTTATGGTTTATTATAGTTTATTATAGTTTTAGGGCACCCACCGTTTATTACCTTTATAAAGGTTTAATCCCCTAATTGCCCGGCGGTGATATAAGTTACGTTTTTAGGGTCAGATAAGGTCTGCGTCGCCCCAGGCAGCGTCAGGTTAGCACCAGTACCGCTAAAACCCACGCACGCAGCATACACCTCCCTTAGTGCTATAGTTCTGAACGGATCGATATCTGATCCGATCAGATCTATACTCCCCAGCAGTTTAGGGTTCCCATAAACACAGTGTTAGCGGGATCAGCCCAGATACCTGCTAGCACCTGCGTTTTGCTCCTCGGCCCGGCCCAGCCCAGCCCAGCCCAGCCAAGTGCAGTATCGATCGATAACTGTCACTTACAAAACACTAAGCACACATAACTGCAGCGTTCGCAGAGTCATGCCTGATCCCTGTGATCGCTAACAGTTTTTTGGTAGCATTTTGAATCAGTCGCTAACAGTCAGGAGCTTTTTTGCCTGTGAGTCTCACTAGTGTACCCCTAAATTTAGAGCCCAAAATGGCAAATCGAAGGTACACTAGTGAAGAGGCCTACACGTTTCTGAGCATGACAGATAGTGAAGAGGAAGTCACTCATCTGTCAGATTCAGGCTCAGAATACGATCCTGTAGACGACAGCGGCTCCATGACAGATAGCTCTGACGACGGAGTTGTGGTCCCTGCTAAGGTCAGGCATACCAGACCCCGAACTTCTTCTGTCCTTGAAGTGCAAGAACCGCAGGGCTCTCGTATGGAGCAGAGAAGTACTAGTGCCGCTATTCCTTCTGGTGAACTGGGAAGCACCAGCGGCCTAGTACACCCTGGTCGTACATCCAGCACTGCAGTATCATGTGGTGACTTGGCGAGTCCCATAAGTGCAGTTCAAGCTGGTGAGGTGGCAAGCACAAGTAGTGTCCCGCTGCCACCAAGAAGACGAACACAGGCCCGTCGTGCCCATAGTGCCCTTCCTGCTACATTCACCAATCCGAATTGGGAACCCACCACTTCTGCAGCGCCCGTACTTCCCCCATTCACTGGCCAACCCGGAATTCAGGTGGAAACAGTTGACTTTACGCCACTGGATTTTTATTCGCTGTTTTTCACCGAAGATCTCTATAGATCTATTGTGGACCAAAGCAATTTGTACGCTGGTCAACACATCACCGCTAATCCCCAGTCCTCCCTTGCCAGAGATTGGAGACCAATTACGGTTTCAGAATTTAAGATCTTTCTGGGCCTTTCCCTCCTCATGGGGTTGAATAAAAAGAGTAAGTTGCGGTCATATTGGTCCACTGACCCAATTTACCATGCGCCCGTGTTCTCTGCCTCCATGACCAGGGCACGATACGAGCAGATCGAGGTTCATGCACTTCAACGACAATGAACTCTGTCGTCCTCGTGGAGACCCTGGATACGATCGGCTCTACAAAATTCGGCCCCTCGTAAACCACTTCAACCAATGTTTTGCAGACTTGTTTACCCCCCATCAAGTTGTCTGCATTGATGAGTCCCTGATTACATTTTCTGGCCGCTTGTCATTCAAACAGTACCTTCCCAGCAAGCGTGCCAGATACGGGGTCAAGATGTATAAGCTCTGTGACAGGGCCACAGGCTATACATGTAGTTTTATGGTTTACGAGGGAAAAGATAGCCACGTACAGCCGACAAACTGCCCTGACTACATAGGAAGCGCTGGCAAGATAGTGTGGGACTTGGTGTCACCCTTATTCAGAAAGGGGTACCACTTGTACGTGGACAATTATTATACGAGCGTGCCACTTTTTAGCCACCTTTTTGATCATCAGATTGGAGCATGTGGCACCGTGCGACCTAATCGCCGGGGCTTTCCCCAGCGGCTTGTAGATTCCCGTCTTAGGCTGGGGAAGAGAGCCTGCTTGCAGTGTAATAACTTGCTCGCTATGAAGTGGAGGGACAATAAGAATGTTTTCGTTCTTACCTCCCTTCATGCAGACACGACGGTCCAAATTACTACGGCAACTGGTGTTGTGGAGAAACTCCTCTGTGTCCATGAATATAACCTTAATATGGGAGGGGTGGACCTCAACGACCAGTTGTTGGCGCCGTACCCAATTGCCCGTAAGGCCAGACGCTGGTACAAAAAAGTGTCTGTCTATTTCAATTGGCTTTGCTGAACGCTCATGTGCTATACAGAGCTTCAGGATGGACTGGATCCTTCCTTAAATTCCAGGAAGAGATCGTCAGAGCCCTTCTGTTTCCAGACGGTGCTCCACCTCACCTTCCCCAACCAAATGCAGTAAGCCGGCTGCATGAGAGGCATTTTCTTTATTCCCTCCCGAGTACCCCTACCTAACGAACCCCCCAAAAAAGATGTTGTGTCTGCAGCAAGCGTGGATTTAGGCGTGACACCCGGTATTATTGTCCCCTCTGTCCTGGCAATCCTGGTCTTTGCATTGATGAATGTTTTGAACGCTATCATACACTAGTGGAGTATTAGCGTAGGGTACAGCACTGCACAGACTAGGACACACTTTCACAGGGTCTCCCAAGATGCCATCGCATTTTGAGAGACCCAAACCTGGTACCAGTTAAAAAAGTTAAAAGTTACAAAAAAAAAAAAAAGTGTAAAAAAAACAAAAAAATATATAAAATAAAAAAAACAAAAATAGTTGTTGTTTTATAGTTCTCTCTCTATTCTTTCTCTATTGTTCTGCATTCTATACTGCAATGTTTTATTGTTATGTTTTTATCATGTTTGCTTTATAGGTATGCAATTTTTTATACTTTGTTTTTTTATTGTTAACCACTTTTTTGTTTTCAGGTACGCCATTCAGCTGCAGAGCGGATTTATTTATCTTGACAGCAACAGCGTTTGCTCCCACGATACATAAAGCCATGACTCCAGCGCTGTCGGAGGTGATTTCACCACCACAGTTACATACTTCAGCATATATGCCGAAGCGTGGGGGCAGCAGTGGGTGGAGGAGCGATTTGCTCCTGCCTTTTGCGGGAGGATGCCCGGGCATACCCACCGATCAATATCTTTTTTTCGTTCAGCCCACATTCTGCATGAAAAAAAGTTTACAATATATGCCCAACAAGGACCAGCAACGTACTGGTATGTTGCTGGACTTTGAGTGGTTATACCAGAATGATGCCTGCAGGTTTAGCTATCATCTTGGTATCATTCTTTTCAGCCAGCAGTCGGCTTTCATGTAAAAGCAATCCTAGTGGCTAATTAGCCTCTAGACTGCTTTTACAAGCAGTGGGAGGGAATGCCCCCCCCACCGTCTTCCATGTTTTTCTCTGGCTCTCCTGTCCCAACAGGGAACCTAAGAATGCAGCCGGTGATTCAGCCAGCTGACCATAGAGCTGATCAGAGACCAGAGTGGCTCCAAACATCTCTATGGCCTAAGAAACCGGAAGCTACGAGCATTTCATGACTTCGATTTCGCCGGCTGTAAACAGCGCCATTGGGAAATTGGGAAAGCATTTTATCACACCCATCTTGGTGTGGTCAGATGCTTTGAGGGCAGAGGAGAGATCTAGGGTCTAATGCCTTGTTTCCACTGAGCGGATCGGTTCGGTACGGTACGCTATTTTGGGTGTTTCCATTATGAAAGCGGCCCATACAATTGAACCGAACTGTTCCATTCAGGGTCCTGCTTCAGATGTGGGGCCATAGAAAATGGAACGGTTCGGTTAAGGTGGAGTTACGATACATTCCACTGATTGGCTGACAGAAAACCCTCTGCTGTTCTATGCTGAGGCATTTTTTCTAAACCCTGTATGGCCCCTTGTGGTCCCACTTGCAGTGGAAACGCTCACCAGAATAGACTGGACTATTCTAGGCCATTCAAACTGTACCGACCCGAACCGATCCGCTCAGTGGAAACGAGGCATAATAGACCCCAATTTTTTCAAAAAAGAGTACCGGTCACTACCTATTGCTATCATAGGGGATATTTACATTCCCTGACATAACAATAAAAATGATTAAAAAAAATAAAAATGAAAGGAATAGTTTAAAAATAAGATAAAAAAGCAAAAAAATAATAAAGAAAAAAAAATAAAAATAAAAAAAGCACCCCTGTCCCCCCCTGCTCTCACGCTAAGGCGAACGCAAGCGTCGGTCTGGCGTCAAATGTAAACAGCAATTGCACCATGCATATGAGGTATCACCGCGAAGGTCAGATCGAGGGCAGTAATTTTAGCAGTAGACCTCCTCTGTAAATCTAAAGTGGTAACCTGTAAAGGCTTTTAAAGGCTTTTAAAAATGTATTTAGTTTGTCGCCACTGCACGTTTGTGCGCAATTTTAAAGCATGTCATGTTTGGTATCCATGTACTCGGCCTAAGATCATCTTTTTTATTTCATCAAACATTTGGGCAATATAGTGTGTTTTAGTGCATTAAAATTTTAAAAAGTGTGTTTTTTCCCCAAAAAATGCGTTTGAAAAATCGATGCGCAAATACTGTGTAAAAAAAAAATGAAACATCCACCATTTTAATCTGTAGGGCATTTGCTTTAAAAAAATATATAATGTTTGGGGGTTCAAAGTAATTTTCTTGCAAAAAATAATAATTTTTTTCATGTAAACAAAAAAAGTGTCAGAAAGGGCTTTGTCTTCAAGTGGTTAGAAGAGTGGGTGATGTGTGACATAAGCTTCTAAATGTTGTGCATAAAATGCCAGGACAGTTCAAAACCCCCCCAAATAATGACCCCATTTTGGAAAGTAGACACCCCAAGCTATTTGCTGAGAGGCATGTCGAGTCCATGGAATCTTTTATATTGTGACACAAGTTGCGGGGAAAAGACAATTTTTTTTTTTTTGCACAAAGTTGTCACTAAATGATATATTGCTCAAACATGCCATGGGAATATGTGAAATTACACCCCAAAATACATTCTGTTGCTTCTCCTGAGTACGGGGATACCACATGTGTGAGACTTTTTGGGAGCCTAGCCGCGTACGGGACCCCGAAAACCAAGCACCGCCTTCAGGCTTTCTAAGGGCGTAAATTTTTGATTTCACTCTTCACTGCCTATCACAGTGGAATGCCATGGAATGCCCAGATGGCACAAACCCCCCACCCCAAATGACCCCATTTTGCAAAATAGACACCCAAAGCTATTTGCTGAGAGGTATAGTGAGTATTTTGCAGACCTCACTTTTTGTCACAAACTTTTGAAAATTGAAAAAAAAAAAAAAAAAAAAAAAACACGTTTTTCTTGTCTTTCTTCATTTTCAAAAACAAATGAGAGCTGCAAAATACTCACCATGCCTCTCAGCAAATATCTTGGGGTGTCTACTTTCCAAAATGGGGTAATTTTGGGGGGTTTTGTGCTATCTTGGCATTTTATGGCCTTCGAAACTGTGATGGGTAGTGAGGAGTGAAATCAAAGATTTACGCCCTTAAAAATCCTGAAGGCAGTGATTGGATTTCGGGGCCTCGTATGAAGCTAGGCTCCCAAAAAGTGCCACTCATGTGGTATCCCCGTACTCAAGAGAAGCAGCAGAATGTATTTTGGGGTGTAATTCCACATATGCCCATGGCATGTTTGAACAATATATCATTTAGTGACAACTTTGTCCAAAAAAAAAATTGTCACTTTCCCGCAACTTGTGTCAAAAAATAAAATATTCCATGGACTCAACATGCCTCTCAGCAAATAGCTTGGGGTGTCTACTTTCTAAAATGGGGTCATTTGGGGGGGTTTTGTGCCATCTTGGCATTTTATGGCCTTCAAAACTGTGATAGGTAGTGAGGAGTGAAATCAAAAATTTATGCCCTTAGATATCCTGAAGGCGGTGCTTGGTTTTCGGGGCCCCGTACGCGGCTAGGCTCCCAAAAAGTCCCACACATGTGGTATCCCCATACTCAGGAGAAGCAGCTAAATGTATTTTGGGGTGCAATTCCACATATGCCCATGGCCTGTGTGAGCAATATATCATTTAGTGACAACTTTTTGTAATTTTTTTTTTTTTGTCATTATTCAATCACTTGGGACAAAAAAAATAAATATTCAATGGGCTCAACATGCCTCTCAGCAATTTCCTTGGGGTGTCTACTTTCCAAAATGGGGTCATTTGGGGGGGGTTTGTACTGCCCTGCCATTTTAGCACCTCAAGAAATGACATAAAATAAAAGCTGTGTAAATTCCAGAAAATGTACCCTAGTTTGTAGACGCTATAACTTTTGCACAAACCAATAAATATACGCTTATTGACATTTTTTTTACCAAAGACATGTGGCCAAATACATTTTGGCCTAAATGTATGACTAAAATTGAGTTTATTGGATTTTTTTTATAACAAAAAGTAGAAAATATCATTTTTTTTCAAAATTTTCGGTCCTTTTCCGTTTATAGCGCAAAAAATAAAAAACGGCAGAGGTGATCAAATACCATCAAAAGAAAGCTCTATTTGTGGGAAGAAAAGGACGCAAATTTCGTTTGGGTACAGCATTGCATGACAGCGCAATTAGCAGTTAAAGCAATGCAGTGCCAAATTGTAAAAAGTGCTCTGGTCAGGAAGGGGGTAAATCCTTCCGGGGCTGAAGTGGTTAAAAATATCCACAGACGACGTTGTAAAATTTTTTTTAGATGTTACCTGTTACAGAGGAGGTCTAGTGCTAGAATTATTGCTCTCGCTTTGAAAATCGCGACGTATGTAACCTGTGTGTATCTGGATCTGATACTAGCCAGTGCCTCACATCGTGTATGTATGTATATACAGTGGGGACGGAAAGTATTCAGACCCCCTTAAATTTTTCAATCTTTGTTATATTGCAGCCATTTGCTAAAATCATTTAAGTTCATTTTTTTCCTCATTAATGTAGACACAGCACCCCATATTGACAGAAAAACACAGAATTGTTGACATTTTTGCAGATTTATTAAAAAAAGAAAAACTGAAATATCACATGGTCCTAAGTATTCAGACCCTTTGCTGTGACACTCATATATTTAACTCAGGTGCTGTCCATTTTTTCTAACCATCCTTGAGATGGTTCTACACCTTCATTTGAGTCCAGCTGTGCTTGATTATACTGATTGGATTTGATTAGGAAAGCCACACACCTGTCTATAAAAGACCTTACAGCTCACAGTGCATGTCAGAGCAAATGAGAATCATGAGGTCAAAGGAACTACCTGAAGAGTTCAGAGACAGAATTGTGGCAAGGCACAGATCTGGCCAAGGTTACAAAAAAATTCTGCTGCACTTAAGGTTCCCAAGAGCACAGTGGCCTCCATAATCCTTGAATGGAAGTTAGGGACCACCAGAACCCTTCCTAGAGCTGGCCGTCCGGCCAAACTGAGCTATCGGGGGAGAAGAGCCTTGGTGAGAGAGGTAAAGAAGAACCCAAAGATCACTGTGGCTGAGCTCCAGAGATGCAGTCGGGAGATGGGACAAAGTTGTAGAAAGTCAACCATCACTGCAGCCCTCCACCAGTCGGGGCTTTATGGCAGAGTGGCCCGACGGAAGCCTCTCCTCAGTGCAAGACACATGGAGTTTGCTAAAAAAACACCTGAACAACTCCAAGATGGTGAGAAAGAAGATTCTCTGGTCTGATGAGACCAAGATAGAACTTTTTGGCCTTAATTCTAAGCGGTATGTGTGGAGAAAACCAGGCACTGCTCATTACCTGTCCAATACAGTCCCAACAGTGAAGCATGATGGTGGCAGCATCATGCTGTGGGGATGTTTTTCAGCTGCAGGGACAGGACGACTGACTGCAATCGAGGGAAAGATGAATGCGGCCAAGTACAGGGATATGCTGGACGAAAACCTTCTCTAGAGTGCTCAGGACCTCAGACTGGGCCGAAGGTTTACCTTCCAACAAGACAATGACCCTAAGCACACAGCTAAAATAATGAAGGAGTGGCTTCACAACAACTCCGTGACTGTTCTTGAACGGCCCAGCCAGAGCTCTGACTTAAACCCAATTGAGCATCTCTGGAGAGACCTAAAAATGGCTGTCCACCAACGTTTACCATCCAACCTGACAGAACTGGAGAGGATCTGCAAGGAGCAATGGCAGAGGATCCCCAAATCCAGGTGTGAAAAACTTGTTGCATCTTTGCCAAAAAGACTCATGGCTGTATTAGATCAAAAGGGGGCTTCTACTAAATACTGAGCAAAGGGTCTGAATACTTAGGACCATGTGATATTTCAGTTTTTCTTTTTTTTTAAATCTGCAAAAATGTCAACAATTCTGTGTTTTTCTGTCAATATGGGGTGCTGTGTGTACATTAATGAGGAAAAAAATTAACTTAAATGATTTTAGAAAATTACTGCAATATAACAAAGAGTGAAAAATTTAAGGGGGTCTGAATACTTTCCGTCCCCACTGTATATTTATTTATGCTCCCCTTTTGCTCTAAACTTCTTGAACGCCTGGTTTACCACCAACTGAGTGACCATCTCATTAAGAACAACCTTCATGATCCCTTTCAATCTGGATTTCGCCCTCAACACTCCACAGAAACTGCTCTTTTAAAACTCACAAATGACCTACTAACAGTAAAAACCAACGGATACTATAATGTACTCCTACTTCTGGACCTTTCAGCTGCCTTTGACACGGTTGACCACCCCCTCCTCCTCAAAAAACTTTACTTCCTCGGTCTCCGTGACTGTGCTCTTCAGTGGCTCTCATCCTACCTATCCCAACGCACCTTCAGTGTCACTCTTACAATTCTACTTCCTTCACTCCTCTTCCCTTCTCCATCAGGGTCCCCAAGGCCATCCTAAGAGCATTATCGGCCCCCGGGCAATACAGTGCACTGGGGACCTGTCTACACAATCACGCACAAGAATAAAAATGCAAATTATCAATAAGGCTATATTTATTGGTACCTGATTCCTATACTGACCACTACACTGACCCTTACACTGACCTACATGATTCCTTCACTGTCCACGACACTGACCCTTCACTGACTTACATGATTCCTACACTGACCTACATGATTCCTAGACCGACCCTTACACTGACCTACATGATTCCTACACTAACCTACATGATTCCCAGACTGACCCTTACACTGACTTACATGATTCCTACACTGTCCATGACACTGACCCTTCACTGACACATGATTCCTACACTGACCTACAGGATTCCTACACTGACCTACAGGATTCCTTCACTGACCTACAGGATTCCTTCACTGACCTACAGGATTCCTTCACTGACCTACAGGATTCCTTCACTGACCTACAGGATTCCTACACTGACCTACAGGATCCCTTCACTGACCTACAGGATTCCTACACTGACCTACAGGATTCCTACACAATAGTACTTACTAGAGCTGCACAATTATTCGTTAAAAGATCACGATCTTGATTCACCCCCTCTGATGATCTGTGTTGTGGAGTATCTCCATTCTTTCATGTAACAAGTATAGAGTTCTCTGCTTACTCTGGCATTCTGCCAAGATTTTAACAACATTGTAAAGTCTAATGCCGCGTACACACGGTCGGACTTTCCGGCGGACTTGGTCCGGCACACTTTCTGACGGACTTTGTCCGCCAGGTGCGCCGGACTTTAAAACGGACGGACTTGCCCACACACGACCGGACTTTTCCGGCGGGCTAGGTCCGCCCGTCTTTCCGACGGACTTTCGCCGGAGTTACGGCGGACTTTCAGAATGAACGGACTTGCCCACACACGGACAAGTCCGTTCATTTTGAACGTGACTCGGGTACGACGGGACTAGAAAAGGAATTCAATCTCGCCGCTTTTTTTGGCGAGATTGAAACCTTGTGAGCCCCGTCGCAGGCCCTTAGGTCTGGTATGGAACTTTAAGGGGAACCCCCTACGCCGAAAAACCGGCGTGGGGGTCCCCCCAAAATCCATACCAGACCCAGATCCGAGCACGCAGCCTGGCCGGTCAGGAAAGGGGGTGGGGACGAGCGAGCGCCCCCCCTCCTGAGCCGTACCAGGCCGCATGCCCTCAACATGGGGGGTGGGTGCTTTGGGGGAGGGGGGCGCCCTGCGGGGCCCCCCACCCCAAAGCACCTTGTCCCCATGTTGATGAGGACAAGGGCCTCTTCCCGACAACCCTGGCCGTTGGTTGTCGGGGTCTGCGGGCGGGGGCTTATCGGAATCCGGGAGCCCCCTTTAATAAGAGGGCCCCCAGATCCCGCGCCCCCACCCTATGTGAATGAGTATGGGGTACATGGTACCCCTACCCATTCACCTAGGGAAAAAGTGTCAATAATAAAACACACTACACAGGTTTTTAAAATAATTTATTAAACAGCTCCGGGGGTCTTCCTCCGGCTTCGGGGGTTCCTCCGGTTCCTCTTCTCCCGGCGTCCGGTTGGTTCTTCTCCGCTCTCTTCTCCCGGTGTTCCAGTTCTTCGGCCGGCTCCTCTGCTGTCTTCAGGTAGCTCTCTTGCCAGCAGAGGTCCGGGCTTCTGGGCTTCTTGGCTTCTTCCCTCTTCTCTTCTCCAGATGTTGACACGACGCTCTCTCCGGCTGGACTGCTCCCTGAGGGCTCCGTTGTGACTTATATAGGCGGAGACCCCGCCCCCTAATGATGTCACAGTCCCTGGGCATGCTGGGACTGTGACGTTTTAGGGGGCGTGGTCACCGGGCGATGTTGATCACGCCCCCTAAAACGTCACAGTCCCAGCATGCCCAGGGACTGTGACATCATTAGGGGGCGGGGTCTCCGCCTATATAAGTCACAACGGAGCCCTCAGGGAGCAGTCCAGCCGGAGAGAGCGTCATGTCAACATGAAGAGAAGAGGGAAGAAGCCAAGAAACCCAGAAGCCCAGAAGCCCGGACCTCTGCTGGCAAGAGAGCTACCTGAAGACAGCAGAGGAGCCGGCCGAAGAACTGGAACACCGGGAGAAGAGAGCGGAGAAGAACCAACCGGACGCCGGGAGAAGAGGAACCGGAGGTACCCCCGAAGCCGGAGGAAGACCCCCGGAGCTGTTTAATAAATTATTTTAAAAACCTGTGTAGTGTGTTTTATTATTGACACTTTTTCCCTAGGTGAATGGGTAGGGGTACCATGTACCCCATACTCATTCACATAGGGTGGGGGCGCGGGATCTGGGGGCCCTCTTATTAAAGGGGGCTCCCGGATTCCGATAAGCCCGCAGACCCTGACAACCAACGGCCAGGGTTGTCGGGAAGAGGCCCTTGTCCTCATCAACATAGGGACAAGGTGCTTTGGGGTGGGGGGCCCCGCAGGGCGCCCCCCTCCCCCAAAGCACCCACCCCCCATGTTGAGGGCATGCGGCCTGGTACGGTTCAGGAGGGGGGGGCTGCTCGTTCGTCCCCACCCTCTTTCCTGACCGGCCAGGCTGCGTGCTCGGATCAGGGTCTGGTATGGATTTTAGGGGGGACCCCACGCTGGCTTTTCGGCGTAAGGGCTTCCCTTTAAAATCCTTACCAGACCTAAGGGCCTGGTATGCCCCGCGCTCGCCGCAATAGGAAAGTTTGTTTTTCTTATTGCAGCGAGTGCGAGATGCAATACCCTGCCCTCGTGTTGTATCTGGTCCGTCGGACCAGCATACACACGAGCGGGCTTTCCGTCGGACCAGCACACAGACGAGCGGACTTTCCGCCCAAAACTGGGTCCGACGGGAAGGTTTAAAACTTGTTTCAAATCTAGGTCCGGCGGACTTTGGGGAAAAAGTCCGCCGGAAAAGTCCGCTGGTGCCTACACACGGGCGGATTGTCCGGCACACTCTGGTCCGCCGGACCAAGTCTGTCGGAAAGTCCAACCGTGTGTACGCGGCATTAGATCAAAGGGATATAACTTCTGTGTGAAAATGCAGGAAGTTTAACCGCTTAAAGTCTAAACCTTTTTCTGACACTTGTTTCTTACAGTTAAAATCAGATTTTTTTCCTAGAAAATTACTTGGAACCCCCAAACATTATATATATATATTTTTTTAGCAGAGACTGTAGAGAATAAAATGGGGATTGTTGCAATATTTTATGTCGCACTGTATTTGCACAGTGGTCTTTCAAAAGCAATTTTTTGGGAAAAATACACTTCAATGAATAAAAAAAAAAAAAAAAAAAAAGTCCCTGATGACCCAGCTTACTTCCTTTTACACGCCACCGACATACCCACCCGATCCTATAAGAAATCAATCATAAGGCATTTATTAGATGCAGCGAAGGCATGTATCCCTTCATTCTGGAAAACCTGTCAAACACCACCCATAGCCTTTTGGCTTCAAAAAGTTGAGGAAATAAACCAGATGGAGGACTTAATCCTCACAAGCCTAAATAGACAGGAAAAATACTCCAAAACCTGGCAGCTCTGGAACATCTTCAAATACTCTGAGGAGGGGAAAACCCTTCTTGGCAAGTGACTCCATTTCACACCAGGTGGTTAGAAATGGAGAACCATAAACGTCGGCCCACTTCCATCTCTGTGGGTTGTCACCCTGACCTCCCCCCTCCCCCCCTCTCCTTGGCCCCATACTCCCCCCCCCCTTCCCTACCTCACCCACCTTCCCCCCCTTTCTCTCTCCCTTCTACCTCACTTATTCGTTTCTACTCGGACCTTTCTTTTCTGATAATTTACTTTCTCTATCTTTTCAAAATATAAAAGGGACAGGAAATCGTTCACCAAAGGAATATTATACCCAGGAATATCCGTATTCTAAAACAGGGTATACAGTTAGATAGAGAATAAGGAACAGACGGCTCCTATATTTATGACCTCTGAATATAATAAATAAGTTACTCACACTAATACTCTTTTACATGTCATACAAGGTTTTATAGTAATGTTGAACAGCTTACCTTGCTTAGCACCTTCGCATTTCATAACTGTATGTGAATAACTGCCATTACTGTTAATGTAGCTATACCGTGTTATGCATATCCCGGTGAACCGGTTTTCTGATACAAATAAATAATTTTGAAAAAAAAAAAAAAAAAAAACCGAAACAGTAAAGTTAGCCCAATTGTTTTGTTTAATGTGAAAGATGATGTTACGCCGTGAAAATCGTGAGAGAATCATCATCTTCTAAGCAAAAAAAAATCGTGATTCTCATTTTAGCCAGAATCGTGCAGCTCTAGTACTTACCAGCCTGATTCCTACACTGACCACTACACTAACCTACATGATTCCCAGACTGACCCTTACACTGACCTACCCGATTCCTATACTGACCAGTACACTGACCTACACGATTTCTACACTGTCCACGACACTGACCCTTCACTGACTTACATGATTCCTACACTGACCTACATGATTCCCAGACTGACCCTTACACTGACCTACATGATTCCTACACTGACCTACATGATTCCCAGACTGACCCTTACACTGACTTACATGATTCCAACACTGACCACTACACTGACCTACATGATTCCCAGACTGACCCTTACACTGACCTACCCGATTCCTATACTGACCACTACACTGACCTACATGATTTTTACACTGTCCACGACACTGACCCTTACATGATTCCTACACTGACCTACATGATTCCCAGACTGACCCTTACACTGACCTACATGATTCCTACACTGACCTACATGATTCCCAGACTGACCCTTACACTGACCTACATGATTCCTACACTGACCTACATGATTCCCAGACTGACCTACATGATTCCTACACTGACCCTTACACTGACCTACATGATTCCTACACTGACTCTTTCACTGACCTACATGATTCCTACACTGACCTACATGATTCCCAGACTGACCCTTACACTGACCTACATGATTGCTACACTGACCTACATGATTCCCAGACTGACCCTTACACTGACTTACATGATTCCTACACTGACCTACATGATTCCCAGACTGACCCTTACACTGACCAACATGATTCCTACACTGACCTACATGATTCCCAGACTGACCTACATGATTCTTACACTGACCTACATGATTCCCAGACTGACCCTTACACTGACCTACATGATTCCTACACTGATCACTACACTGACCTACCTGTCCACTACACTGACTAACCGGATTCCTATACTGACCAGTACATACACTGACCTACATACACTGACGGTAGTGACCTACATACACTGACCTACCTACACTGACCTGCCTGACCTACATACACTGACATTTACATATGCTGTCTGACCTACCTCAGCTCAGCCGTGGTGTGCGGTGTCACAGCAAGCAGTCAGTCGTCAGAGGAGGAGCCGATTAGGAGAGGAGAGCCGCCCGTGCACCAAGTGGGGATGTGGCACGGCGGCTGCATTGTAATTCCCGTCTTCTGGAGCCTGCAGTGCCTATGATGGACGTCACACGTCCTGCGATCCTGGCATTGGACCAGTGGGATGTCCATCATAGGCATTGCAGGCTCCAGAAGGCGGGACCTGCTACGGCACTTGGCCATACTGATCTGTCTATCATGACAGCGCAACGCCTATGAATGGCTGAGGCTCGGGGCTTTTCGGGGTCACATTCGGGGCTTCGGACTCCCCTAGCCACCCCCTCCTGACGCCCCTGACTACTGCAACTCCCTCCTCATTGGCTTACCTTTAAATAGACTATCCCCCTTCAGTCCATCATGAATGCTGCTGCCAGACTCATCCACCTTACAAACTGCTCATGAATCTGCTACCCCTCTCTGCCAATCCCTTCATTGGCTGCCACTCGCCCAACTAATTCAATTCAAAATACTAACAATAAGTTACAAAGCCATCCACAACTCTGCCCCCGCTACATCACTAGCCTAGTCTCAAAATACCAACCTAATCGCCATCTCCGTTCCTCCCAAGACCTCCTGCTCTCTAGCTCCCTCATCACCTCCTCCCATATCCACCTCCAGGACTTCTCCCGAGCTTCGCCCATCCTCTGGAATTCCCTACCCCAATCTGTCAGACTGTCTCCAAATTTATCCACTTTAAGGCGATCCCTGAAAACTTTCCTCTTCAGAGAAGCCTATCCTGCCTCCATCTAACAACTGCACTATTTTCTCCATTAGCTCATCCCCCACAGCTATTACCCTTTTGTATAACTTGACCCTCCCTCCTAGATTGTAAGCTCTAACGAGCAGGGCCCTCTGATTCCTCCTGTATTGAATTGTATTGTAATTGTACTGTCTGCCCTCATGTTGTAAAGCGCTAAGTAAACTGTTGGCGCTATATAAATCCTGTTTAATAATAATAATAATTATATATACACTCACACTCTAACAAAAGTGAGTACACCCCAGTGACAGAGGGGGGGTGCTGACAGTGAGAGGGGGTTGACAGAGAGAAGGGGGGTGCTACCAGAAAGAGGGAGCTGACAGGGGGAGGGGTGCTGACAGACAGGTGGGTGGAAGAGCAGATGGCAGAGACCTTACCTCAGTCAGGAGACACACAGTGCGCGCCAGACAGGGAGGTGGGACTCTGGGAGGCTGCGATCACCACACAGTCCAGCCTCCACATCTCCACATGTGACCAATCACCAGCTCCACCAGGCTCCACAGACCTCATGAATGCTGCCTGCACATGACTCATTCAGCCAATCATAGACGCCCGCTGCCCACTGCCCAGCTCTCACACAGGCAGTATGTGACAGTGTACATTGATGGTGGCGGGCATGGGAATTGGGATGCGCCACTCTAGATGTTGTGCCGGAGCCACAGGATGGGTTGCTATATGTGTCTGGGTTTCAGGCGGGTTGAAACTCAGCACATGTGTCAGAACCCGGACTGTTCGGGTCAAAACTGGACAGATGGCAGCAAAGAGCTCAATGACCCAGAGAGGAGCAGAAGCTGTGAGATTTCTATAATGTTTCTATAATGCACAACACGGCTCCCCTTCACCCGTCCTGCCTTCTTCTGGCTCGGACCCCTTACAGTTATATCAGCTGTACCTCCCTGATGGCGGCCCTGTACAGGAGCCTACGTCTTGAAGCTGTCATTACCAACAAAAGTTTTTGTACCAATTTTGTACATTTCAGTACATTTCAGTTACCGTGTTCAATACTTTTTCCCTGTGTCCTATTTTATCACACATAACTTAATTTCTGAACTTATTTGTTTTGGTGTCTTCGTATGTATGGCAGTGGCGGCTGGTGCTCCATTATTTTTTTGGGGGGGTGGCAAACAAAGCACCTAACACCACCCACCCCCTCCCTGGTCGCTTGCTCATCTATTTTAATGTCAATAGCACCTTTACCAAATATATTTACCTAGAAAAATAGTGACGTGTTCAATACTTATTTCACCCGCTGTATCTGTTACAAGGAGAGAGGATATACTTACTTTTCCAGCAGTTCATGTCTTGAAATCCTGTCACTTCCCTTCTGCCGGATGGGTTGAATATCTGTTTCCCCTGCTGGATGTTGTGGCTCCTTCTGTCCAGCTCATACATGATGTGATAAACAAACCAGCTTGAGAAACCACAGCATGTGGCAGGGGAGTGGGGGGAATACATGCAGCACCCAGAAAGCTGTGACCGGCAGCATTTCAAGACACGGCCTGCTGGAAATGTAAATATATTCCTTCAGCAGATATGCTTTAACATAGGGGTGTGCACAGGGTGTGCGGGGGGTGCCTGGGCACATCCTAATCACCCTGTGCAGTGCTGATTCCCCCTGCTTCCTGTCTTCCCCCTGCAGTCCTGCCAGCTTCCTCCCTCTCCTCTACCGCCAGCTGCTGCGGGGGATGTTTCAGGATGGATGAATGAACACAGTGAGTGATCTGTACCAATCGCTCCTGAGTTCATTTTTAACTTAAGCATAGAAAACCGTTTACTATGCTTCAGTTTGTGTGTGAACAGGAAGCACAGAGCTCTTTCCATTTGGTTACTGTTCAGTGCAGCTGAGGCTGCAGAGAAAGGGAAGCTCTGTCCTCAGTCCCTTTCTCTCTATTAAGACCCTTGATATTTTACCAAAGGCCCCAATAGGGGCACCTAAAAAATAAAAAAAATAAATAAAAAAGGTAAAAAATTATTTAAAAAGTATAAGAGTAATACAAATAAAAAATGACTGACACACACACACATCTCTGCTCTACTGACACCAATCTTTGCTCTGCTGATATACACGCATTCAACAGGCTGTGCACACCAATGGCTTTAATGTGGAAGTAAACCTCATCTGACATGATCACATTTGTTTACATTTCAGGATAGGTTCACTTTATATCAACAGGCTCCATCTAGAGGTGAATGCTGGTAGTGGACATTAGGGGAGTACACAGGAAGGAAAGAGAACTGTCACTCACCTGATATACAATGTAGATCATCACTAATCCAACCGGCAGAACGGCAAGAATAAAAGGATACCGGACTCTTCTATTAACTGAACCGGGATCTGTCAGAAAAGAAGTGTAACATGTAGTAAATAAACAACCTGGGAGTTCTATCACTTTAAGAAAATAAAAATAAATAATCCATATGATTTATTGTATATAAACCATCACACTGACCTGTGTGATCCCTGATGCTGAACTAAAAAACCATGACACAATGTTACTATTCTGTGTCACACTCCCACTATGACCCCCAGAGAAGAGGAGACAGGACCCCAATCTATAACCCCCCCATACATGGAATATAACATGACCCCCCATAGTCACCAATACCTTCTGCTTCCAGCATTCTGATGAACATCGTATCATTGATCAGCCGGTATTCCCGGATCTCTTTACTAACCGGGTTTGTGATCCTGACCCGGAATCTCCTCTCGGCGTCGTCTCTCTGCACACTGGGGATAATCAGCGTCCTATTGTCATCTATCAGCCGGTATCTTTCAGGGAGAGGCTCCCCGTCCACCTCCCAGGTCACAGTGCTCTCTTCTCCAGAGAATTGGACACTCACCGCCATCTCCTCACCCAGCCGGCTGCCATTACTGGTGATGTTGGAGATGAGAACCGGATCTGGAATTATCAATAGGAGGACAGTCATTGGTCACCAGCATGGAGCCCACATACATGGAACAGAGTGCTAGCTCTTGTACACACACTGAGTAGGTGATTTTGGAGCAACCTTGCAGCTCATCCTTAGCTCTGATCTGTCACATGACACAGCCGAGGCAAGTACTTACCTTCATTCTGAACTGTCACAGTTGTTAAGGGGAAAAGTGGAATGTGTACTGAGGGTGGGGATGAGATTTGACCACTGTACTCTACGTAAGGCACACTAGCCTGTATATTACATACCCCTTTTCCCTGGCCTCTGTGCATTATGTACCCCTGACCTCTTTACATTACATGTTATGCACTCCTGACCCCTACAATCTGTGCATTATGCAACCCTGATCCTACATGCTGTGCATTGCCTACACCCGATCCCTGCGCTCTGTGCGTTACATACTCCTGCATTCAGTGCATTACCTACTCCCAACCCTTGCACTGTGCGCATTACCTACTCCTAACCCTTGCACTCTGTGTTACCTACTTCTGACCCCTACAGTCTCTGAGGCACACATGCAAACCCCTTCATCCTGTGCATTATATACTCCTGACCCCTGCATTCTGTGTGTTACCTAATCCTGATCTCTGCACTCTGTGTGCTAGGCACACCAGACCCCTGCACTTAATACACAATTTTGTACATTTTTTTACTTCTTCCCCTTACACTCTGTACATTACATACTCCTCGCCCCTATCCTCTTTATGCTTTGTTGTACATTACATACACTTGAAAAAAGTGTTTACTGCTTTATTGTACTGTACATTACATACTGTTGACCAAAGTGTTGTCTCAGTAGATGCTAGTTGCTATGCATCACTATTTTTATGAAGTTAGTTTTAAAGGTAGGCAAAAGGCATATTTAATGAAAGAGTCATTTTTTTAAGATTGATTGTGCTGATGTTTATGTGTGTCTGTGAGACACTTGCTTTTGGCAGCCATTAAAAGCATATTTTAAGGGTACAAGAAACTTGGTATTTGTGTACTGTGTATACATTGAATAGACTCATTTAATCATGTCACTTCGAACACCTCTCACCGTTAGTGCTTCTTGGCTACACCCACCATTTGGCCCTCTGCCTACTCTCCCTCCTGTTTAGTTCCTGAGGTTGCCCCAGTTATTTCATAATCCTAGCAATGCCCCTGATACAGTATATGGACTCTTACCAAATACACGGATGTCTGCAGAGGAGAATTGTCTTCCTGTCCTCTGAAACTCGGTAGTATACACACAGGAGTCTCCCTTCCCAGCCTGGGTCAGCTTCCAGCAGCCGCTCCCTGGGTCCAGGTCAAGTCTGGACTTGTGGTTTTTGGTGTGCTTATTGTTACAGTCAAACTCCAATAAAGACTCTTCTACCCATCCACATTGCCTGTAGAGCTCCAGGACCTCATTATACATAGAACACTTCATATTACAGGCACTGATCTCTGATCCAGTCTGTATGTACACTGGGACTGATGATACCAGGGAGAGGAGGAGGAGCAAAAGTCCTAGATAAAAAGAAAAAATTGAAACAGAAAAATAAAAAAATACAATTAACATTGCAGCTAGAGCGGTATGAGCTAAAGCACAATCTTCCTCCAAATCTATGATTGTACAAGTAATGACATGGTTCTAATTCAACTTGAAAATGGACACTATACAAGAGTTTAAAGGAGTCAGGCACCCATCAAAATCTCCAGGGAGGCCTGATCCACCCATGGGGTCCAATTGGTCCTCTGATACACAAAACTTTTTTAAAAGGAAGTCCACATAAGAAAACAAGTTGGACCCATCCCACCCCTCCCCCAAACCTCCACCTGATTCCTACTCCCATTCTCCCTTTCCCACGGGTCTCCCTACTCATCTCCTTCTCCTCTTTCCCTTATACTTTTTCTTATCTTTTTAATCGCATATCCCTGGGTGCTGCCACCCTATTTCTGAACCTCCCCTCATCTGCTTCTATTCACCGACTTACTGGTCAGTCCACTGAAACCGCAAGTCACAACCCCACATTACACAACAGCAACTCTTCATTTCCTCTTACCCCACTACCTCAGCTCCAAAAGGAGACACTTTTCCCTGAGATAAGTCTAATCCAGTCAATATCCAGTGGTTAGGGGCAGGTGGCTCCTGATGCCTACTAGGGATAAGCTTAGCCATCCTCCAGTCCAAACCCATCTCTATCCAACCCCCAGAGACTGGGTCTTTTTTCCTCCAATCAGCTGCAGGCCAGGTCATTCCCCACCCTACAGCACACAGAAACAAAGGGGGGGGATTGTGGTAAAGTCCTTGCCCTTATATGGACACATACCCACATTTAGCCAATTGGAGAAGAAAAGAATGGAACTCTAGTAAATTTGATAGAGATGAATTTAGAGGATACCTGAGCTCATTCTAGCTCCAAGAAGGTCTAGCTGCAGACTGGAGCTCTATTGTTGGCAGAAAACATGTCACCCCCACAAAGGGACATTTTTTTAATGTAACAAACAACCACTGACTGCAGATTGCAGCTCCACTCTTGACAGGAACATGTGACCTCCACTCCAACTTTTTTTGTCTTTAATGAACTTATATGCAACAACCAATAGATGAAACTTGAGGAAGTTGAAGTCACATGTTTCCTGTCACATCTGCAGCCATTGGTTGTTTGCTACATTAAAGTTTGTTAAAAATAAAAAAAAAAATTCCTTGTGGAGGTCACGTTTCCTGTCAATAATGGTGCTCCAGTCTGCAGCCAGACCCCTCTCTACCCTGGGTGGGAGGGTCTGGGGTCCAGGTTTCTATAGATGTATTGAGTCTATGTAACCAAAACTTGTTTTTATAACTTCAAAAATGTCAATAAAAATGTATTGAGACAGAAGAATACATTTATCATAAGCAGAATGTTGCAACAAAGCAGCTCCCCTCTGTCCTGGTCTATGTAGAGGTGATGGGAGAGGTCAGTGCGTTCCCCTCTGTCCTGGTCTATGTAGAGGTGATGGGAGAGGTCGGTGCGTTCCCGTCTGTCCTGGTTTATGTAGAGGTGATGGGAGAGGTCGGTGCGTTCCCGTCTGTCCTGGTCTATGTAGAGGTGATGGGAGAGGTCGGTGCGTTCCCGTCTGTCCTGGTTTATGTAGAGGTGATGGGAGAGGTCGGTGCGTTCCCGTCTGTCCTGGTCTATGTAGGGGTGATGGTAGAGGTCGGTGCGCTGCCCTCTGTCCTGGTCTATGTAGAGATGATGGGAGAGGTCGGTGCGCTGCCCTCTGTCCTGGTCTATGTAGAGGTGATGGGAGAGGTCGGTGAGCTCCCCTCTGTCCTGGTCTATGTAGAGTTGATGGGAGAGGTCGGTGCGCTCCCCTCTGTCCTGGTCTATGTAGAGGTGATGGGAGAGGTCGGTGCGTTCCCCTCTGTCCTGGTCTATGTAGAGGTGATGGGAGAGGTCGGTGCGCTCCCCTCTGTCCTGGTCTATGAAGAGGTGATGGGAGAGGTCGGTGCTCTCCCCTCTGTCCTGGTCTATGTAGAGGTGATGGGGGGGTCGGTGCTTTCCCCTCTGTCCTGGTCTATGTAGAGGTGATGGGGGAGGTCGGTGCATTCCCATCTGTCCTGGTCTATGTAGAGGTGATGGGAGAGATCGGTGCGTTCCCCTCTGTCCTGGTCTATGAAGAGGTGATGGGAGAGGTCGGTGCGTTCCCCTCTGTCTTGGTCTATTTAGAGGTGATGGGGGAGGTCGGTGCGTTCCCCTCTGTCCTGGTCTATGTAGAGGTGATGGGAGAGGTCGGTGCATTCCCCTCTGTCCTGGTCTATGTAGAGGTGATGGGAGAGGTCGGTGCGTTCCCCTCTGTCCTGGTCTATGTAGAGGTGATGGGAGAGGTCGGTGCGCGCCCCTCTGTCCTGGTCTATGTAGAGGTGATGGGGGAGGTCGGTGCGTTCCGGTCTGTCCTGGTCTATGTAGAGGTGATGGGAGAGGTCGGTGCGCTCCCCTCTGTCCTGGTCTATGTAGAGGTGATGGGAGAGGTCGGTGCGTTCCCCTCTGTCCTGGTCTATGTAGAGGTGATGGGAGAGGTCGGTGCGTTCCCCTCTGTCCTGGTCTATGTAGAGGTGATGGGGGAGGTCGGTGCGTTCCCGTCTGTCCTGGTTTATGTAGAGGTGATGGGAGAGGTCGGTGCGCTCCCCTCTGTCCTGGTTTATGTAGAGGTGATGGGAGAGGTCGGTGCGCTCCCCTCTGTCCTGGTCTATGTAGAGGTGATGGGAGAGGTCGGTGCGTTCCCCTCTGTCCTGGTCTATGTAGAGGTGATGGGAGAGGTCGGTGCGTTCCCTTCTGTCCTGGTTTATGTAGAGGTGATGGGAGAGGTCGGTGCGTTCCCCTCTGTCCTGGTTTATGTAGAGGTGATGGGAGAGGTCGGTGCGTTCCCGTCTGTCCTGGTCTATGTAGAGGTGATGGGAGAGGTCGGTGCGCTCCCCTCTGTCCTGGTCTATGTAGAGGTGATGGGAGAGGTCGGTGCATTCCCCTCTGTCCTGGTCTATGTAGAGGTGATGGGAGAGGTCGGTGCGCTCCCCTCTGTCCTGGTCTATGTAGAGGTGATGGGAGAGGTCAGTGCACTCCCCTCTGTCCTGGTCTATGTAGAGGTGATGGGAGAGGTTGGTGCGTTCCCCTCTGTCCTGGTCTATGTAGAGGTGATGGGAGAGGTCAGTGCACTCCCCTCTGTCCTGGTCTATGTAGAGGTGATGGGAGAGGTTGGTGCGTTCCCCTCTGTCCTGGTCTATGTAGAGGTGATGGGAGAGGTCGGTGCGTTCCCATCTGTCCTGGTCTATGTAGAGGTGATGGGAGAGGTCGGTGCGCTCCCCTCTGTCCTGGTCTATGTAGAGGTGATGGGAGAGGTCGGTGCATTCCCCTCTGTCCTAGTCTATGTAGAGGTGATGGGAGAGGTCGGTGCGCTCCCCTCTGTCCTGGTCTATGTAGAGGTGATGGGAGAGGTCGGTGCGCTCCCCTCTGTCCTGGTCTATGTAGAGGTGATGGGGGAGGTCGGTGCGTTCCCCTCTGTCCTGGTCTATGTAGAGGTGATGGGAGAGGTCGGTGCGTTCCCCTCTGTTCTGGTCTATGTAGAGGTGATGGGAGAGGTCGGTGCATTCCCCTCTGTCCTGGTCTATGTAGAGGTGATGGGAGAGGTCGGTGCGCTCCCCTCTGTCCTGGTCTATGTAGAGGTGATGGGAGAGGTCAGTGCACTCCCCTCTGTCCTGGTCTATGTAGAGGTGATGGGAGAGGTTGGTGCGTTCCCCTCTGTCCTGGTCTATGTAGAGGTGATGGGAGAGGTCAGTGCACTCCCCTCTGTCCTGGTCTATGTAGAGGTGATGGGAGAGGTTGGTGCGTTCCCCTCTGTCCTGGTCTATGTAGAGGTGATGGGAGAGGTCGGTGCGTTCCCATCTGTCCTGGTCTATGTAGAGGTGATGGGAGAGGTCGGTGCGCTCCCCTCTGTCCTGGTCTATGTAGAGGTGATGGGAGAGGTCGGTGCATTCCCCTCTGTCCTAGTCTATGTAGAGGTGATGGGAGAGGTCGGTGCGCTCCCCTCTGTCCTGGTCTATGTAGAGGTGATGGGAGAGGTCGGTGCGCTCCCCTCTGTCCTGGTCTATGTAGAGGTGATGGGGGAGGTCGGTGCGTTCCCCTCTGTCCTGGTCTATGTAGAGGTGATGGGAGAGGTCGGTGCGTTCCCCTCTGTTCTGGTCTATGTAGAGGTGATGGGAGAGGTCGGTGCGTTCCCCTCTGTCCTGGTCTATGTAGAGGTGATGGGAGAGGTCGGTGCGCTCCCCTCTGACCTGGTCTATGTAGAGGTGATGAGGGAGGTCAGTGCACTCCCCTCTGTCCTGGTCTATGTAGAGGTGATGGGAGAGGTCGGTGCGTTCCCCTCTGTCCTGGTCTATGTAGAGGTGATGAGGGAGGTCGGTGCGTTCCCCTCTGTCCTGGTCTATGTAGAGGTGATGGGAGAGGTCAGAGGTTGGCTCTCTGGTTTTGGTCTGAGTCTTCTGCTTCCTATACAAGGTACAATCTAACTGGGTGAAGGAGGTATTGGGGCTCATTCACAATAGTACTGTGGCCTGTACAATGTGAATCAGTGATTCATTTATGTGGCTGGTGCCACATGGAACTATGTGTAGGCAGCATTTGCTACACTATGGGTGACAGGTGGTGGCTAGGGGTGTACACATGCCACGGCCATGGCAGAAATTATACTCTTGTTGAAAAAGACCCATTCAAGTGAATAGTGCATGCACAGCACGATTGCGGCGTGCTAGTGTGGGGTTAAAACAGGCAGCAATATGCCTCCTCACCACCAGTCAAAAGCTCTCTGAAGAGGAGCAGAAAGGACAGAGGTGGAGAGGAGGGGAGGGCAGAAAGGACAGAGGTGGAGAGGAGGGGAGGGCAGAAAGGACAGAGGTGGAGAGGAGGGGAGGGCAGAAAGGACAGAGGTGGAGAGGAGGGGAGGGCAGAAAGGACAGAGGTGGAGAGGAGGGGAGGGCAGAAAGGACAGAGGTGGAGAGGAGGGGAGGGCAGAAAGGACAGAGGTGGGGAGGAGGGGAGGGCAGAAAGGACAGAGGTGGAGAGGAGGGGAGGGCAGAAAGGACAGAGGTGGGGAGGAGGGGAGGGCAGAAAGGACAGAGGTGGGGAGCAGAAAGAACAGAGGTGTAGAGGAGTTTAGCAGAAAGAACAGAGGTGTAGAGGAGTTTAGCAGAAAGAACAGAGGTGTAGAGGAGTTTAGCAGAAAGAACAGAGGTGGAGAGGAGGGGAGGGCAGAAAGGACAGAGGTGGAGAGGAGGGGAGGGCAGAAAGGACAGAGGTGGAGAGGAGGGGAGGGCAGAAAGGACAGAGGTGGAGAGGACTGGGAGCAGAAAGAACAGAGGTGGAGAGGACGGGGAGCAGAAAGAACAGAGGTGGAGAGGACGGGGAGCAGAAAGAACAGAGGTGGAGAGGGCGGGGAGCAGAAAGAACAGAGGTGGAGAGGGCGGGGAGCAGAAAGAACAGAGGTGGAGAGGACTGGGAGCAGAAAGAACAGAGGTGGAGAGGAGGGGAGCAGAAAGAACAGAGGTGGAGAGGAGGGGAGCAGAAAGGACAGAGGTGGAGAGGAGGGGAGCAGAAAAGAACAGAGGTGGAGAGCAGAAAGAACAGAGGTGGAGAGGACGTGGAGCAGAAAGAACAGAGGTGTAGAGGACGGGGAGCAGAAAGAACAAAGGTGGGGAGCAGAAAGAACAGAGGTGGAGAGGAGGGGAGCAGAAAGGACAGAGGTGGAGAGGAGGGGGAGCAGAAAGGACAGAGGTGGAGAGGAGGGGGAGCAGAAAGGACAGAGGTGGAGAGGACGGGGAGCAGAAAGAACAGAGGTGGAGAGGACGGGGAGCAGAAAGAACAGAGGTGGAGAGCAGGGAGAGCAGAAAGAACAGAGGTGGAGAGGAGGGGAGCAGAAAGAACAGAGGTGGAGAGGAGGGGAGCAGAAAGAACAGAGGTGGGGAGCAGAAAGAACAGAGGAGGGGGGGCAGAAAGAACAGAGGAGGGGGGGCAGAAAGAACAGAGGTGGAGCGGAGGGGAGCAGAAAGAACAGAGGTGGAGAGGACGGGGAGCAGAAAGAACAGAGGTGGAGAGGAGGGGAGCAGAAAGAACAGAGGTGGAGAGCAGAAAGAACAGAGGCGGAGAGGAGGGGGAGCAGAAAGAACAGATGTGGAGAGGACTGGGAGCAGAAAGAACAGAGGTGGAGAGGACGGGGAGCAGAAAGGACAGAGGTGGAGAGCAGAAAGAACAGAGGCGGAGAGGAGGGGGAGCAGAAAGAACAGAGGTGGAGAGGACTGGGAGCAGAAAGGACAGAGGTGGAGAGCAGAAAGAACAGAGGTGGAGAGGAGGGGGGGCTGCACAGGCACTTACTTTCTCTGCGGTCGGGGGGGTCAGCCAGGCAGCTTTGGAGCTCCGTCCTTCCTCTTCACAGTCATGGGGATTGCTGACTCCAATAGGCTGCCGGGTGAACGGCGGAAGGCGCAGCACCTGCTGCCACCGGACCGGTGTTGTGCTGAGAATGGTTCCCCGTCGAAATCTGTTCCCCCGTCTCTCGGCTGAGATCGGAACTCCGCCTCTCCAGATTTCGACGGGGAACCATTCTCGGCACAACACCGGACGGTGCATGACGAGGCTGTGTGGGGTCCCAGCGGGTTTAGGGTGAGCCTCCGGTGCCGTAATCCATGTTTTATCACTGGCAGAATTAGGCGGCCACGAGGCCCCTGTGAGGGCGAGACTTTAGGGGACCATTAGAGGGTCGCCTCTGCCTATCGGTCTCACCCCCATACACAGGAGAAGTCGGTGGGCAGATCATGGCTCGGTCGGTGTTGTGATCAGTCATCGTGCATTCACCTTACACAGAGTCCGCACAGGACTGTCACCTCCACACACAGCACGATCTCTGGATTATCTATACAACCCCCACACCCGGAGATCGGTCAGTCTGCTCTTCAGATTGGAAACGATTAATACTCCCTCCAGTGATCGGAGATGAGTCCCTTTTCATCATTCACTGATCGGTGTCCCCCCATCTTCCCCATATCACACAGTGTACCCCGGAACGTGCACTCACCCCCACACACAGGAGAGGTCGGTGGGCAGATCATGGCTCGCTCGGTGATGTGCTCTGGTAGAGTTTACCGACAGAACTCCATCACCCAACTAACGGAGTGAGCTGAGCCACGAAAGTCTACAAGATATCTAACTCTGCGCGACCAATCAGTGATTAGCAGAGCTCCTCTCCAATCAGTAACCAGAGGAAGTACCCAGCGCCGCTCATTGGCTCCCTGCCTAGGTTTTTAGCTACTTTCCCCTTAGTTCGCGGTTGCGGTTAGTAGGTAGTTAACTTGCTCGTGGTCGGAACTGTCACATCCTGCACAAGTCATCAGATCTGTGATCTGAAAGTGTGCCCCAAGCAATGAGCTGGGGGGGGGGGTGGTAGGACTATTCTAAAATTGTAAATGAGACACCAGCCTGTGTATAGAAGTGACCCCCCCCACCTGTGCTGCACTTATCTAGTGTCTGTGCTGTGTGTCTATCACATTGGGGGGCTGCACTCTTATTATTTTTCAGTCTAGAATAGATTTTTCCTGAGATTTTCCTATAATATTTCCCCTCTGGTCACATCCACTTATTTCCAAGCACTTGGTATTTTTTTTGCTCATTTAAATGCCTTCCTTTTTCCTGATCTTCACCTGTTTTCCATCCAAGTTGCTGCAAAAAGAATTACCAATGTTTTGGTAAAGCAATACTAAAGAATATTATTATTTTTCTTTAAAATAAAAATATCATACCTGCTGACCACCTCCTGTATCATGTCTGCAGTCTCTGACCATCTCCTGTATCATTTCCTCAGTCTCTGACCATCTCCTGTATTATGTCCGCAGTCTCTGACCATCTCCTGTATTATGTCTGCAGTCTCTGACCATCTCTTGTATCATGTCTGCAGTCTCTGACCATCTCCTGTATCATTTCCTCAGTCTCTGACCATCTCCTGTATTATGTCCGCAGTCTCTGACCATCTCCTGTATTATGTCTGCAGTCTCTGATCATCTCTTGTACCATGTCTGCAGTCTCTGACCATCTCCTGTATTATGTCTGCAGTCTCTGACCATCTCTTGTATCATGTCTGCAGTCTCTGACCATCTCCTGTATCATTTCCTCAGTCTCTGACCATCTCCTGTATTATGTCTGCAGTCTCTGACCATCTCTTGTATCATGTCTGCAGTCTCTGACCATCTCCTGTATCATTTCCTCAGTCTCTGACCATCTCCTGTATTATGTCCGCAGTCTCTGACCATCTCCTGTATCATGTCTGCAGTCTCTGACCATCTCTTGTATCATGACTGAAGTCTCTGACCATCTCCTGTATTATGTCTGCAGTCTCTGACCATCTCTTGTATCATGTCTGCAGTCTCTGACCATCTCCTGTATCATGTCTGCAGTCTCTGACCATCTCCTGTATCATGTCTGCAGTCTCTGACCATCTCCTGTATCATGTCTGCAGTCTCTGACCATCTCCTGTATCATGTCTGCAGTCTCTGACCATCTCCTGTATCATGTCTGCAGTCTCTGACCATCTCCTGTATCATGTCTGCAGTCTCTGACCATCTCTTGTATCATGTCTGCAGTCTCTGACCATCTCCTGTATTATGTCTGCAGTCTCTGACCATCTCTTGTATCATGACTGCAGTCTCTGACCATCTCCTGTATTATGTCTGCAGTCTCTGACCATCTCTTGTATCATGTCTGCAGTCTCTGACCATCTCCTGTATCATGTCTGCAGTCTCTGACCATCTCCTGTATTATGTCTGCAGTCTCTGACCATCTTACGTATCATGTCTGCAGTCTCTGATCATCTCCTGTATTATGTCTGCAGTCTCTTACCATCTCCTGTATCATGTCTGCAGTCTCTGACCATCTCCTGTACTATGTCTGCAGTCTCTGATCATCTCCTGTAGTATGTCTGCAGTCTCTGACCATCTCCTGTATCATGTCTGCAGTCTCTGACCATCTCCTGTATCATGTCTGCAGTCTCTGATCATCTCCTGTAGTATGTCTGCAGTCTCTGACCATCTCCTGTATCATGTCTGCAGTCTCTGATCATCTCCTGTATCATGTCTGCAGTCTCTTACCATCTCCTGTATCATGTCTGCAGTCTCTGATCATCTCCTGTATCATGTCTGCAGTCTCTGACCATCTTACGTATCATGTCTGCAGTCTCTGACCATCTCCTGTATCATGTCTGCAGTCTCTGATCATCTCCTGTATCATGTCTGCAGTCTCTGACCATCTCCTGTATCATGTCTGCAGTCTCTGATCATCTCCTGTACTATGTCTGCAGTCTCTGATCATCTCCTGTACCATGTCTGCAGTCTCTGATCATCTCCTGTACCATGTCTGTTTCATCTCCTGTATCAGGAAGATTTTTCTATAAAAGTTTTGGAATCTGACATCTTGGCACTTTTCACCCTATCAGTTTACAAACTTCTGTTTTTCCAAAATAATTATATTATGATGGCAAATTATTAAATGTTAGTATGTCTTGACCTTAAAACTATGGCGTTATTAAAACTATGGCGTTATCCTCTCTAACCCCCACTTTTAATCAGATTTTGCTTCTTTGGTGGGGAAAAAAAATGCAAATAGGGGTGTAGAGCTATTCATCCTGTGAAGCTACATGCACATTTGTTCTGTTGGGGCAAAATCAAATACTAGCTTATTTTATAGTTCACGGTTGCGGTTAGTAGGTAGTTAACTTGCTCGTGGTCGGAACTGTCACATCCTGCACAAGTCATCAGATCTGTGATCTGAAAGTGTGCCCCAAGCAATGAGCTGGGGGGGGGGGTGGTAGGACTATTCTAAAATTGTAAATGAGACACCAGCCTGTGTATAGAAGTGACCCCCCCCCCCACCTGTGCTGCACTTATCTAGTGTCTGTGCTGTGTGTCTATCACATTGGGGGGCTGCACTCTTATTATTTTTCAGTCTAGAATAGATTTTTCCTGAGATTTTCCTATAATATTTCCCCTCTGGTCACATCCACTTATTTCCAAGCACTTGGTATTTTTTTTGCTCATTTAAATGCCTTCCTTTTTCCTGATCTTCACCTGTTTTCCATCCAAGTTGCTGCAAAAAGAATTACCAATGTTTTGGTAAAGCAATACTAAAGAATATTATTATTTTTCTTTAAAATAAAAATATCATACCTGCTGACCACCTCCTGTATCATGTCTGCAGTCTCTGACCATCTCCTGTATCATTTCCTCAGTCTCTGACCATCTCCTGTATTATGTCCGCAGTCTCTGACCATCTCCTGTATTATGTCTGCAGTCTCTGACCATCTCTTGTATCATGTCTGCAGTCTCTGACCATCTCCTGTATCATTTCCTCAGTCTCTGACCATCTCCTGTATTATGTCCGCAGTCTCTGACCATCTCCTGTATTATGTCTGCAGTCTCTGATCATCTCTTGTACCATGTCTGCAGTCTCTGACCATCTCCTGTATTATGTCTGCAGTCTCTGACCATCTCTTGTATCATGTCTGCAGTCTCTGACCATCTCCTGTATCATTTCCTCAGTCTCTGACCATCTCCTGTATTATGTCTGCAGTCTCTGACCATCTCTTGTATCATGTCTGCAGTCTCTGACCATCTCCTGTATCATTTCCTCAGTCTCTGACCATCTCCTGTATTATGTCCGCAGTCTCTGACCATCTCCTGTATCATGTCTGCAGTCTCTGACCATCTCTTGTATCATGACTGAAGTCTCTGACCATCTCCTGTATCATGTCTGCAGTCTCTGACCATCTCCTGTATCATGTCTGCAGTCTCTGACCATCTCCTGTATCATGTCTGCAGTCTCTGACCATCTCCTGTATCATGTCTGCAGTCTCTGACCATCTCCTGTATCATGTCTGCAGTCTCTGACCATCTCCTGTATCATGTCTGCAGTCTCTGACCATCTCTTGTATCATGTCTGCAGTCTCTGACCATCTCCTGTATTATGTCTGCAGTCTCTGACCATCTCTTGTATCATGACTGCAGTCTCTGACCATCTCCTGTATTATGTCTGCAGTCTCTGACCATCTCTTGTATCATGTCTGCAGTCTCTGACCATCTCCTGTATCATGTCTGCAGTCTCTGACCATCTCCTGTATCATGTCTGCAGTCTCTGACCATCTCTTGTATCATGTCTGCAGTCTCTGACCATCTCCTGTATCATGTCTGCAGTCTCTGACCATCTCCTGTATTATGTCTGCAGTCTCTGACCATCTCTTGTATCATGTCCGCAGTCTCTGACCATCTCCTGTATCATGTCTGCAGTCTCTGATCATCTCCTGTATCATGTCTGCAGTCTCTGACCATCTCCTGTATCATGTCTGCAGTCTCTGATCATCTCCTGTATCATGTCTGCAGTCTCTGACCATCTCCTGTACTATGTCTGCAGTCTCTGATCATCTCCTGTAGTATGTCTGCAGTCTCTGACCATCTCCTTTATCATGTCTGCAGTCTCTGATCATCTCCTGTAGTATGTCTGCAGTCTCTGACCATCTCCTGTATCATGTCTGCAGTCTCTGATCATCTCCTGTATCATGTCTGCAGTCTCTGACCATCTTACGTATCATGTCTGCAGTCTCTGATCATCTCCTGTATTATGTCTGCAGTCTCTTACCATCTCCTGTATCATGTCTGCAGTCTCTGACCATCTCCTGTACTATGTCTGCAGTCTCTGATCATCTCCTGTAGTATGTCTGCAGTCTCTGACCATCTCCTGTATCATGTCTGCAGTCTCTGACCATCTCCTGTATCATGTCTGCAGTCTCTGATCATCTCCTGTAGTATGTCTGCAGTCTCTGACCATCTCCTGTATCATGTCTGCAGTCTCTGATCATCTCCTGTATCATGTCTGCAGTCTCTTACCATCTCCTGTATCATGTCTGCAGTCTCTGATCATCTCCTGTATCATGTCTGCAGTCTCTGACCATCTTACGTATCATGTCTGCAGTCTCTGACCATCTCCTGTATCATGTCTGCAGTCTCTGATCATCTCCTGTATCATGTCTGCAGTCTCTGACCATCTCCTGTATCATGTCTGCAGTCTCTGATCATCTCCTGTACTATGTCTGCAGTCTCTGATCATCTCCTGTACCATGTCTGCAGTCTCTGATCATCTCCTGTACCATGTCTGTTTCATCTCCTGTATCAGGAAGATTTTTCTATAAAAGTTTTGGAATCTGACATCTTGGCACTTTTCACCCTATCAGTTTACAAACTTCTGTTTTTCCAAAATAATTATATTATGATGGCAAATTATTAAATGTTAGTATGTCTTGACCTTAAAACTATGGCGTTATTAAAACTATGGCGTTATCCTCTCTAACCCCCACTTTTAATCAGATTTTGCTTCTTTGGTGGGGAAAAAAAATGCAAATAGGGGTGTAGAGCTATTCATCCTGTGAAGCTACATGCACATTTGTTCTGTTGGGGCAAAATCAAATATTAGCTTATTTTATCTACAGCTTTATCTTCGTAGAGTGAAGAGGAAAATGCCAGATTATGGCCAGTAGATGGAGCTGACAGTCATAGTAAATATTTATCTCCTATGCTCATCGGCTCCATCTAGTGGCCATAATGCAGTGTTTTCCTTATTCAGTTGTGTATGTATGAAGAACATTCCATCTACAGCAAAAATATCCTAATAAAATTCTATTTTTGCCAAGAACTAATGCAGTTTGACAGGACAAAAAGCAGTGAACAATTTTATAAATATAACCAAGTGTTCAACACTTGCTGAAGAAATGCACCACAAACATCCCCCAACCTTTCCATATCAAAACTTTGTATAGAAAACCTCTCCATATGCATTTTCTCTGTATATGGCATAATCTGTAATGTGTGTATGGGGTTTCCCAATCATCATCCCAGGGTTACGATATTGCTCAATCTCAGGGGCTAATGCAATAAAGCACTTATTAGATGGAATATGTGTAATATGCAGATGTGGACTATGTAAAGTGCACCTCTCTAATTCCATTAAACGGACTTTGGGTCACAATGTAGCTTATGAATTTATGAGGTGCATTGAGCCTACTGAGGCTTCTTTTATTGATAGAGGGCAAGTACATGAACTAGGCTTATGGTCTGGCATCTTCCTATTTACTTTTATACAAGTTTCCCCAGTACAGAGAATGCTGTAATCAAGGTACGGTAGAAGCTGTGCCCCCAAAAAAAGAGTAAGCAGAGGACAAAGGACTAGTTATCAGTATTACCTGTAGTCTCCCAGCAGCACAGTATTTCTGCATTACTGACTTGCCATTCCTTGTTCTGCAATGGATCTCTGTGTGGAGGTGGCCATCTTGGTAGGAGCAGGGTTTTGCTTTCCATGTCTGAGCTGCCCCCACTGACTAGACATCTGATGACTGGTGGGATAATGATGATGAAGAAGCAGATGAAGCATAGATCACAGACTGGATAAAACAGAAGCAGGGAGATCCCTCCATTGCAGATCCTAAGGTACAGTTTCCTCTCCAGCAAGGAGAACAATGGGCAGCAGAATTGTGACATCACAAAATCTCACTCCAATTCTCATGAGACTAGCGGTCATTGACAGTGATCGCTTCTCGGCCTTTTGGCTAAGATCAAGTGTAGTATCGACTTTAGCCCTTAGGGGTGTCTCTGCTTCACAGCTAGGACGTTGAGAACCACTTGTTTCTATCCAAGCTAATTGGTCCTTGTGGGGTACCCTCTGCTCGGCCTGGTAGGATCGTTGATTAAATTCAGCTTCACCTACTTGCTGCTATTGGGTTAGAGGCTTAGCCCCCACAGGGAACGAGATTGCGGTCTTCCCTCCTCCCCCACTCCGCATTACTACCTCCGGGCAGTAGATGCTAGAGCCTTTTTAAAGGCTACGAAAAAGAGCGAAGACGTCGAGGAACCAGAAGGAAGCCGCCTAAGAAACATCTGAAGCGACATCCAGATCCTTGACGATGGGGAAGAGCGAAAAGAAGACCGGAAAAGAGAAGAAGAACCCCGTCCCAGCCACTTCCTCCAAGCCCGGGAATGCCTTCTGCCTCAACCCCCGCCCCTACCCCAGGACCAGCCAAGCCAGACCAGCCTGCAGACGGGCTCCCAGCTTTGGAGCCATGGATGAAGCAGACGGTCGTGCTGCAGCTGAAGGAGGTGGACGGAAGAGTCCCCGACATGACCCCGGAGATATTTGGAAAGAAGATGATCCTGGAACAGGGGTTCAGCAAAGCGGAGACGCTTTCTGTGCAGGCCTTCGCAAGAGGTATATTCTTTATAACTTTTGTGTCGTTCCAGGTCTGCAGAAGATACTGGGAGATGGTGAAGACCAGTGGCCCTGAATCCCCTTTTCGGAAGTTCACTGCGAACTGCCCCATAACACGGGACGAAAAGCGGGTGACAGTGGCCATGAGGAACCCCCATACCAGTGGAAAGGACATAGCCACCTACCTCCAGAGGTTCTGCACCGTGGTGAAGGACCCGATCCAAATCTTCGATGCCAACGGCTTCTGGATAGGTAAGTGGTCTGTGCTCTGCAAACTGAGGAAAGACCCTTCGGGGGACATCCAACACCTGCAGCCGTTCTTCTCCCTGGGATCCTCCGCAGGAATCCTCTTCTACCCCGGCATACCCTACAACTGTAACAAGTGTGGGCAGCCGGGACACATAGGGAAGGATTGCACAGAACTGGCTTGCAAGTTCTGTAGGGTGACAGGCCACGAGACCAAGGACTGTCCGAGGTCCAAAGCCTGCAACCTTTGCGGATTGGCAGAGCATGTCTTCAGACACTGCCCCCAGAGGACCCGGACCTACGCTGGAGCCGTAAGCCAGGGTAAGCCATCCGGGAGAAAGCTGCCAGAAAAACCAAAAGAACCTCGAAAGGCCAAAGGTAAGTCCACTCCCGCCCCACCAGCCCCTGCCCCTCCTGCCCCTGCCCCTACCTCCAGCACACCCCCACCCACCCCCTCTGTGCCGGAGGAGCCCCTCCCCACCCCTTCCCCCCCAACCTGTCCTCCCTGGAGGACTTCCCCACCCTCCCACCCCCCTCCACCCCCACCAGTGGCCCAAGAGGAAGCCGGAAACGTAAGCCAGAGAGCCCATCAGCAGAGGAACCTGCCACCTCCACCAAACGGCCCAACGGGGTCCAACGCGACAGCGATGGACCCGAGCAAGTAGTGGAGGACCTAGAGTCTGCAGGCGAGGAGGAGGAAGGGGAGGGGATCGTGGTCAACCCCGAGCATGACCTCCCCCCCGACGTCCACATCAGCCAGCAGATGATGGAGTCTGTCCTTGAGGAGCTGGGCCTGGCCCAGAACACAGGACAGGCAGAAGACGTAACGGAAGAGCCACCCCCCCCTCCGGGGAGGTAAGTTCGGACCCTTGTTAACTAGACCCTCATACCCTTTTTCATTATGGCTGAGATCTCAATCTTTTCCATTAATGTGAGGAGTATCAAGGATACATCTAGAAGGCAAGCGGTCCTGACCTTTCTTTCAAGTCAGCAGAGTGATGTCTACATGCTTCAGGAGTGCGCCCTTCCCCCCTTGAGGAGGTACACTCATCTGTCCTCCCAGTGGACCCTTGGTCCCTCCTACTGGTCCGGGGGTGGCGATTGCAAGTCTGCAGGAGTAGCCATTCTGGTCAGGGGTGGGCGTTTCACGGTTGACTCTATCCATGAGCTAGTCTGCGGCCGTCTTTTGGTCATAGACGGCTCGTGGGTGGAAGAGCCAGTTAGGCTCATCAACGTGTACGCCCCCCCAGACAAGAATGCGCGGCTGGAACTCTTCCAGACCCTGCGGACCCAACTCGTCACCACCAGAACAGTAGTGATCGGCGGTGATTTTAACTGTCCAATCGAGGAGGACGGGCGCAGCTCCAGCATGTACGCAAAACTTGATGCTACTTCTAGGCTGCTCAAGGAGATGATCTCGGAGGCCTCCTTGCAGGACGCCATGGGATCCATAGGGAAAGGGACTGTGAACTATTCGTGGTGCCGACCCGATGGATCTGTGCGTTCCAGGATTGACTTCGTGCTCACTTCAAGAACAGTCAAGCATCGTGAGTTCTCCATGGTCCCCTGCTTTTTCTCTGACCACAGGGCTATCCACTTTCGGGGTGACCTGGGCGAGGGCATCGCCCGCGGACCGGGTTCCTGGAAGCTGAATAGCACCCTGCTGGAAAATGAGGAATTGATGGGGGAACTCCGAGAGGCCTATGCCACCTGGACGGAGGAAAAGAGATTCTTCGGAAGGGTAAGTGACTGGTGGGAGTTTGTGAAGGTCAAGCTGCGTAGCTTCTTTCAGGCAAGGGGACGCCAGCGTGTGTGTGCCAGGAGGAGGGAACTCAGGAGACTGCAGCGTCAGTTGCAGTCCCTGCAGGACCTTCAGCACTGTGGCTGGGACATTAGGCAGGACCTGGAGGACACCAAGAGGAGCCTGAAAGGACACTTCGAGGAAGAATCCAGGCACATTGTCTTCCGTGCCAAGGTGGAGAATCTTGAGAAAGTTGAGAAGTGTAATTCTTTCTTTTTCAGGAAACTCCACTCAGGACACACACCCTTGTCAGAGTTGCGCGACGAGACCGGAACACTCCAGAAGGGGAAGAAGGCTGTGATGAAAGTGGTCAGCGACTACTACACCAACCTCTACTCCCCGAAAGAAACGGACACACAGGCGGCCGACAGGTTCCTGTCAGGTATCTCTAACCAAATTGATCCTGCAGGTTCATCAACCGTCAACGCCCCCTTGGTGCTGGAGGAGCTGCACTCTGCCGCTAAATCCTTTAGGCGAGGCAGGACCCCGGGCTGCGATGGTCTCCCAGTTGAACTCTATGTAGCACTGTGGGATCTCGTGGGCCCGGACCTGCTCGAGCTGTACGAGGAGATGGTGGTGGAGGGCAGAATGCCTCCATCACTGAGGGAGGGGATGATCACGATTTTGTATAAGCGGAAGGGGGAGAGATCGGATCTTAAAAATTGGCGTCCGATCTCTCTGCTGAACGTGGACTACAAAATCCTCGCCAAGGTCCTGGCCAACAGGCTGAAGTCTGTCATCGGACAGATCATCCACCCGGATCAGACTTGCGGCATTCCTGGTCGCAGGATTGCGGACAGCCTTGCGCTAGTCCGGGACACGGTCCAGTACATTCATGGCCGCCGTGTGCACGCGGCCCTGGTCAGTCTTGACCAGGAGAAGGCCTTTGACCGTGTCTCCCACGAGTTTATGTGCAGAGCTCTGCGCAGGTTTGGTCTTGGGGAAATGTTTTGTTCGTATGTGAATGTAATGTACACTGACATTTCTAGTTTGGTGCTGGTAAATGGCTGGAAAACTGACCCCTTTCCAATTTTGTCTGGGGTCAGACAAGGCTGCCCTCTCTCACCTCTGCTTTTTGTTTGTTGTATAGAGCTCTTCGCCCGAAGCATCAGACGGAACCCAGAGATCAGAGGGATCACCGCACCAGGACCGGACAGACGGGAGGTCAAGTGCTCACTCTACATGGACGACGTGACGGTGTTCTGTGCTGATCGGCGCTCCATCGACACACTCACCCAGACCTGTGAGGACTTCGGCCAAGCTTCAGGGGCAAAGGTCAACTGCGGGAAGTCAGAAGTCATGCTCTTCGGAAAGTGGTTCCTGCCTTCTTCTGCACCAATTCCTTTCAGCGTCAAGACGGACTTCATCAAAATCCTTGGGGTCTGGTTTGGAGCTGAGGGCGCAGCCCTGAAGTCCTGGGAGGAAAGACTGTCAAAGATGCGACAGAAGTTTGGACTTAGGAGCCTCAGAGAACTCACCATCGAAGGCAAAACACTGGTACTCCGCAGCGAGATCCTCCCTGTGTTGCAGTACCTCGCCCAGGCCTGGCCCCCTCGGGTCAACACCTGTAAGGCCATCACCAGGGCGGTGTTTCACTTCATCTGGAGCTCCAAAATGGACAGAGTGAAGCAGGCGGTTATGTTCAAGGAACCCCTCAAGGGCGGTAAGGGCGTGCCTGACATCGCTAAACTATTGAGGGTGTGCTTTGCTTGTAACTGCATCCGCAGGACATTGGTGGACAGAACTGTGGACTCTGGCGGTAACTCTATGTCCCGTTTTTTCCTCCTGCCTCTTTGGAGGACCCTTGGATGGGACAAATGGGACAGCTCCATCCCCTACAACTGGGACACGCCTTGGTACTACTTGGACACCTTCAAGTTTATTAAGGAGCTGGGGCTACATGGAGTGAAGCCCGACTTGTGGAAGCCAAAAACTATCCACAAGTTGATCAGAGCATCGGACATTGTTGAGACTGTTCCAGGCCTCCCTTCAGCCACTTGTAAAGTGGTCTGGAGGAATGTTTCTTCAAAGAGACTCACCAACAGGCACAAAGATCTGGCATGGATGGCAATCCAAGGGGGGCTGCCACTCAGGACATTCATGCATGCCAGAAACCTGTGTAGATACAGGCACTGCCCCTTTTGCATCATCCAGGAGGAAACTGCTCTGCATGTTTTCTGGGAGTGCCCCTTTGCACAGGACCTGTTGAGGGCCCTGGAACCTGAACTCAGAGACTTTGTACCACAGACTGCAATCACACACTTTGGTGTGTTGAACGGACTCTTCTGTGGAACTCATTCACAGGAGGACATTGATGGTGCCTGGCGGGTGCTGTGTTGCTTTAAGGACGCTTTATGGTGCGCCAGAAAGCGCCTCATCCACCAGCGGGAGAGGATGTCCATCGAGGACTGTCGCAGACTGGTTCACAGTCTGCTCAGAGACTATCACCTGATGGACTTCAAGAAGGAAGAGGAGGTCTGAAGATTTCCCCATCCCCCCCCCCCTCTCCCCCGTGTATCCTTTGGCAGTTCAAATAAAGCTTCGGGCCTGTGAACTCTTTACTCCCTCCCCTACCCCACCTTCTCCACCCCCCCCATCACACCCGTTGCCCATTTGAATGTTATTTGACCGTATGACTGGACTTTTTTTGAAATGTTCTTTTAAGTACTGCTTTCAGGGTAATGCGGCGTCATGCATGATGTGATGTTTCGGGGTATTACTACTCTGCACAACACATTAGGCATCATACCGCAGGATGAATGTAATTTATTGGTATGCTTGGTGATGTATTGTAATGTAGTGTATTTATGCGCTGCGTCGCAGTACAGATTGGATGTACCCTGTTTAAGTATTTGTTTTTTTGTATATTTTCTTGCAAAATAAAGTATACATTTTTCAATCAAAAACAAGTCATCAGATCTGTGATCTGAAAGTGTGCCCCAAGCAATGAGCTGGGGGGGGTGGTAGGACTATTCTAAAATTGTAAATGAGACACCAGCCTGTGTATAGAAGTGACCCCCCCCACCTGTGCTGCACTTATCTAGTGTCTGTGCTGTGTGTCTATCACATTGGGGGGCTGCACTCTTATTATTTTTCAGTCTAGAATAGATTCTTCCTGAGATTTTCCTATAATATTTCCCCTCTGGTCACATCCACTAATTTCCAAGCACTTGGTATTTTTTTTGCTCATTTAAATGCCTTCCTTTTTCCTGATCTTCACCTGTTTTCCATCCAAGTTGCTGCAAAAAGAATTACCAATGTTTTGGTAAAGCAATACTAAAGAATATTATTATTTTTCTTTAAAATAAAAATATCATACCTGCTGACCACCTCCTGTATCATGTCTGCAGTCTCTGACCATCTCCTGTATCATTTCCTCAGTCTCTGACCATCTCCTGTATTATGTCCGCAGTCTCTGACCATCTCCTGTATTATGTCTGCAGTCTCTGACCATCTCTTGTATCATGTCTGCAGTCTCTGACCATCTCCTGTATCATTTCCTCAGTCTCTGACCATCTCCTGTATTATGTCCGCAGTCTCTGACCATCTCCTGTATTATGTCTGCAGTCTCTGACCATCTCTTGTACCATGTCTGCAGTCTCTGACCATCTCCTGTATTATGTCTGCAGTCTCTGACCATCTCTTGTATCATGTCTGCAGTCTCTGACCATCTCCTGTATCATTTCCTCAGTCTCTGACCATCTCCTGTATTATGTCTGCAGTCTCTGACCATCTCTTGTATCATGTCTGCAGTCTCTGACCATCTCCTGTATCATTTCCTCAGTCTCTGACCATCTCCTGTATTATGTCCGCAGTCTCTGACCATCTCCTGTATCATGTCTGCAGTCTCTGACCATCTCTTGTATCATGACTGAAGTCTCTGACCATCTCCTGTATTATGTCTGCAGTCTCTGACCATCTCCTGTATCATGTCTGCAGTCTCTGACCATCTCTTGTATCATGTCTGCAGTCTCTGACCATCTCCTGTATTATGTCTGCAGTCTCTGACCATCTCTTGTATCATGACTGCAGTCTCTGACCATCTCCTGTATTATGTCTGCAGTCTCTGACCATCTCTTGTATCATGTCTGCAGTCTCTGACCATCTCCTGTATCATGTCTGCAGTCTCTGACCATCTCCTGTATTATGTCTGCAGTCTCTGACCATCTCCTGTATTATGTCTGCAGTCTCTGACCATCTCTTGTATCATGTCTGCAGTCTCTGACCATCTCCTGTATCATGTCTGCAGTCTCTGACCATCTCCTGTATTATGTCTGCAGTCTCTGACCATCTCTTGTATCATGTCTGCAGTCTCTGACCATCTCCTGTATCATGTCTGCAGTCTCTGATCATCTCCTGTATCATGTCTGCAGTCTCTGACCATCTCCTGTATCATGTCTGCAGTCTCTGATCATCTCCTGTATCATGTCTGCAGTCTCTGACCATCTCCTGTACTATGTCTGCAGTCTCTGATCATCTCCTGTAGTATGTCTGCAGTCTCTGACCATCTCCTTTATCATGTCTGCAGTCTCTGATCATCTCCTGTAGTATGTCTGCAGTCTCTGACCATCTCCTGTATCATGTCTGCAGTCTCTGATCATCTCCTGTATCATGTCTGCAGTCTCTGACCATCTTACGTATCATGTCTGCAGTCTCTGATCATCTCCTGTATTATGTCTGCAGTCTCTTACCATCTCCTGTATCATGTCTGCAGTCTCTGACCATCTCCTGTACTATGTCTGCAGTCTCTGATCATCTCCTGTAGTATGTCTGCAGTCTCTGACCATCTCCTGTATCATGTCTGCAGTCTCTGACCATCTCCTGTATCATGTCTGCAGTCTCTGATCATCTCCTGTAGTATGTCTGCAGTCTCTGACCATCTCCTGTATCATGTCTGCAGTCTCTGATCATCTCCTGTATCATGTCTGCAGTCTCTTACCATCTCCTGTATCATGTCTGCAGTCTCTGATCATCTCCTGTATCATGTCTGCAGTCTCTGACCATCTTACGTATCATGTCTGCAGTCTCTGACCATCTCCTGTATCATGTCTGCAGTCTCTGATCATCTCCTGTATCATGTCTGCAGTCTCTGACCATCTCCTGTATTATGTCTGCAGTCTCTGACCATCTCTTGTATCATGACTGCAGTCTCTGACCATCTCCTGTATTATGTCTGCAGTCTCTGACCATCTCTTGTATCATGTCTGTTTCATCTCCTGTATCAGGAAGATTTTTCTATAAAAGTTTTGGAATCTGACATCTTGGCACTTTTCACCCTATCAGTTTACAAACTTCTGTTTTTCCAAAATAATTATATTATGATGGCAAATTATTAAATGTTAGTATGTCTTGACCTTAAAACTATGGCGTTATCCTCTCTAACCCCCACTTTTAATCAGATTTTGCTTCTTTGGTGGGGAAAAAAAATGCAAATAGGGGTGTAGAGCTATTCATCCTGTGAAGCTACATGCACATTTGTTCTGTTGGGGCAAAATCAAATATTAGCTTATTTTATCTACAGCTTTATCTTCGTAGAGTGAAGAGGAAAATGCCAGATTATGGCCAGTAGATGGAGCTGACAGTCATAGTAAATATTTATCTCCTATGCTCATCGGCTCCATCTAGTGGCCATAATGTAGTGTTTTCCTTATTCAGTTGTGTATGTATGAAGAACATTCCATCTACAGCAAAAATATCCTAATAAAATTCTATTTTTGCCAAGAACTAATGCAGTTTGACAGGACAAAAAGCAGTGAACAATTTTATAAATATAACCAAGTGTTCAACACTTGCTGAAGAAATGCACCACAAACATCCCCCAACCTTTCCATATCAAAACTTTGTATAGAAAACCTCTCCATATGCATTTTCTCTGTGTATGGCATAATCTGTAATGTGTGTATGGGGTTTCCCAATCATCATCCCAGGGTTACGATATTGCTCAATCTCAGGGGCTAATGCAATAAAGCACTTATTAGATGGAATATGTGTAATATGCAGATGTGGACTATGTAAAGTGCACCTCTCTAATTCCATTAAACGGACTTTGGGTCACAATGTAGCTTATGAATTTATGAGGTGCATTGAGCCTACTGAGGCTTCTTTTATTGATAGAGGGCAAGTACATGAACTAGGCTTATGGTCTGGCATCTTCCTATTTACTTTTATACAAGTTTCCCCAGTACAGAGAATGCTGTAATCAAGGTACGGTAGAAGCTGTGCCCCCAAAAAAAGAGTAAGCAGAGGACAAAGGACTAGTTATCAGTATTACCTGTAGTCTCCCAGCAGCACAGTATTTCTGCATTACTGACTTGCCATTCCTTGTTCTGCAATGGGTCTCTGTGTGGAGGTGGCCATCTTGGTAGGAGCAGGGTTTTGCTTTCCATGTCTGAGCTGCCCCCACTGACTAGACATCTGATGACTGGTGGGATAATGATGATGAAGAAGCAGATGAAGCATAGATCACAGACTAGATGAAACAGAAGCAGGGAGATCCCTCCATTGCAGATCCTAAGGTACAGTTTCCTCTCCAGCAAGGAGAACAATGGGCAGCAGAATTGTGACATCACAAAATCTCACTCCAATTCTCATGAGACTAGCGGTCATTGACAGTAGTGCCTTAGATGATCCCACATTGCAGATATATAGGTCAAGGTGCAGGAAGTTACCTGCTATTTTTTCAGAAATTCAAAGCAGATATTCACTTTTTATGCTTGGGGATTCAGTTTTTCATGAAAATATTTTAATATCTACTCTAATATCTAGAGTGCTCGAATGACTGCTGATTATCGCTAGTCTACAGTATATGTGATTGCTGTGAAATACTGGATGGGGAAGTTCTACACAGAAAAGGGACACATTCTGAACAGTTGGAAGTTTCTGTGTGATAACAACAAGCACTGTGGACTGTCGGTGGTGCTCATTACTGCTGGTTAAGGAAGCTCAATATGGAGTGCAATGTGGAAGCTTCATCTAGGAGCATCAGCCTGTGTATGGTGACTGCAACACTCAGATGTTTAAGAGAAACTTCAAGTAATAACATATATTTTTTAAATGCGTTGACTATGAATTGTGTGTTTTTTTTTTTATTTCATTATTTTTTTACAAGGATGTATCTTGTTCTAGACATAAACGTTGTTTTATCTATATTCCTAAAGCCTTGTTCACACAGTTGGTATGGCCCTGTTTTAACCACCAACCAGCCTCTCCATCCGAGTACACAAAGCCTAACAAAGCAGACAGAGGGGGTCATTCACATGTAGCAGGCACAGGAAATTTAACTCGCCAACTTGCCATGCTTGACAGGTGGCAGCGTTTCTCAAACTCGCCCATTGAAGGCAATGGGATCAGACCAGCGTGGCAAGCCAAATTCTTGGCTCGCAGTTGCAGACGTTTGCATGCAAAATAGCCGTTTACCCCAGAAAAAAAAGCTGAGGCATTCAGGAGGTGGCAGTGTTGCCTCCTGGAAGCTGTGCTCTGCTGCCCTCTGGAGGGGAGGTACAGACTGCCACCTGTGTGAACTTTGCTATTGGTTTTGTTATGTCACACCACTCTGGATAATGTGCTGTAATTATTTCATGCTGAATAACTATAGGAAGTCAAGCCATACTGAAAAAAGTAAAATATTTTTTAACTCTTATATATTTCTTGTTGTGCAAATTCCTGTATGTCTCCTTTTAGATTGGGATTCTCCTGCCTGCATTAACAGTAGCCCTAAAAATCAACTAATAAATGATTTAAAATCCTTTTTTCCCCCTCTTAGCTTTGGAGTGTGGAAAGGTTCGGTCCCCTGTCAGAATTTTATTATTGGCTGTGTCCCCCACAGGGGAGATTTGACCTGGTGACCATCATCACCGAGACAGAAATGGAAGAGAAATCTGTCACCAGAGCAAGAGGTGGGGGAAATGTTCAGGTGACAACCCAATAAGATGAGAATACTTTTCACTTTGGGGAGATTTCCTTGAATTTCCTGTTATATCTCTCCAAGACAGGAAGTTAAAGGAAACCTCCCCATCAAAGTAACAAATATAACCTAATAAGGGGTTATGCGAGCCCCTACCATTTGAGGCAAAGGAAATATATTGCCACCAGACCGGTCAATAGCCACTTAAAAATCAATGTATGGATAACTTATTTCTATTAAAAAATAAAAGTTTAATGGGTGTAGTTATGGAAACACCGGAGTTCCACTTTAATTCTAATGTTGGTTACAAAAAATTTACAGGGCTGAAATGTTGGCCCATCAGCTGATGCAGTCTTTGTTCTAGTGCCACCAGCCAATCATTGTCTCTGCCTCAGGCTTGTGATCTTGGCCCCCTTTCCTCCCTCCATGTAAGCACTAGTGCACCCTTTAACCACTTCAGCCCCGGAAGATTTTACCCCCTTCCTGACCAGAGCGTTTTTTGTGATTCGGCACTGCGTCGCTTTAACTGACAATTGCGCGGTCGTGAGACGTGGCTCCCAAACAAATTTTTTTCCCACAAATAGAGCTTTCTTTTGGTGGTATTTGATCACCTCTGCGATTTTTATTTTTTGCGCTATAAACAAAATAAGAGCGACAATTTTGAAAAAAACGCATTATTTTTTACATTTTGCTATAATAAATATCCCCCAAAAATATATAAAAAAAAATTTTTTTCCTCAGTTTAGGCCAATCGTATTCTTCTACATATGTTTGGTAAAAAGAAAAATCGCAATAAGCATTTAATAACTGGTTTGCGCAAAGGTTATAGCGTTTACTAAATAGGGAATAGTTTTATGGCATTTTTATTAATAATTTTTTTTCTACTAGTAATGGCGGCGATCAGCGATTTTTATTGCGACTGCGATGTTATGGCGGACATGTCAGACATTTTTGACACATTTTTGGGACCATTGTCATTTATACAACGATCAGTGCAATTAAAAATGCACTGATTACTGTGTAAATGGCACTGGCAGTGAAGGGGTTAACCACTAGGGGGCGGGGGGTTTAAGTGTGTCCTAGGGAGTGATTACTAACTGTAGGGGGGTGGGCTGTATGGGTGACGTCACTGATCTCTGCTCCGATGATAGGGAGCAGAGATCGAGTGACACTTGTCGAGTGACACTTGACTAGGCAGAACTGGGAGATGCTGTTTACAACGGCATCTCCCCGTTCATCCGCTCCGTGAGGCGATCGCGGGTATCCCCGCGGCGATCAAGTCAGCGGGACCCGCAACCCGACTCACGGAGCTCCCGGCCGGCGCGCCCATTTGACCAGCCGTGCCATTCTGCCGACGTACATCGGCGTGCGCCGGTCGGGAACCGGTTAAATATACAGTATCTCACAAAAGTGAGTACACCCCTCACATTTTTGTAAATTTTTTCTATCTTTTCATGTAACAACACTGAAGAAATGACACTTTGGTACAATGTAAAGTAGTAAGTGTACAGCTTGTATAACAGTGTAAACTTTCTGACCCCCTCAATATATCTCAACACACAGCCGTTAATGTCTAAACCGGGGCCCAATTAGCCATTTTCCCTCCCCGGTGTCATGTGACTTGTTAGTATTACAAGGAAATGTCCAAATTGGGCCCAATTAGCCATTTTCCCTCCCCAGTGTCATGTGACTCGTTAGTGTTACAAGGTCTCAGGTGTGAATGGGGAGCAGGTGTGTTAAATTTGGTGTTGTCGCTCTCACTCTCTCATACTGGTCACTGGAAGTTCAACATGGCACCTCATGGCAAAGAACTCTCTGAGGATCTGAAAAAAAGAATTGCTGCTCTACATAAAGATGGCCTAGGCCAGTGACGGTGGACTTTGGCACCCCAGATGTTTTTGAACTACATTTCCCATGATGCTCATGCACTCTGCAGTGTAGTGGAGCATCATGGGAAATGTTGTTCCAAAACATCTGTGTTGCTAAGGTTCGCCATCGGCTATAAGAAGATTGGCAAGACCCTGAAACTGACCTGCAGCACGGTGGCCAAGACCATACAGCGGTTTAACAGGACAGGTTCCACTCAGAACAGGCCTCGCCATGGTCGACCAAAGAAGTTGAGTGCACGTGCTCAGCGTCATATCCAGAGGTTGCCTTTGGGAAATAGATGTATGAGTGCTACCAGCATTGCTGCAGAGGTTGAAGGGGTCAGCCTGTCAGTGCTCAGACCATATGCCGCACACTGCATCAAATTGGTCTGCATGACTGTCATCCCAGAAGGAAGCCTCTTCTAAAGATGATGCACAAGAAAGCCTGCAACCTGTTTGCTGAAGACAAACAGACTAAGGACATGGATTACTGGAACCATGTCCTGTGGTCTGATAAGACCAAGATAAACTTATTTGGTTCAGATGGTGACAAGCGTGTGTGGCGGCAACCAGGTGAGGAGTACAAAGACAAGTGTGTCTTGCCTACAGTCAAGCACGGTGGTGGGAGTGTCATGTCTGGGGCTGCATGAGTGCTGCCGACACTGGGGAGCTACAGTTCATTGAGAGAACCATGAATGCCAACATGTACTGTGACATACTGAAGCAGAGCATTATCCCTACCTTCAGAGACTGGGCCACGGGGCAGTATTCCAACATGATAATGACCCAAAACACACCTTCAAGACGACCACTGTATTGCTAAAGAAGCTGAGCATAAAGGTGATGGACTAATCAAGCATGCCTCCAGACCTAAACCCTATTGAGCATCTGTGGGGCATCCTCAAATGGAAGGTGGAGGAGCGCAAGGTCTCTAACACACATTTTGATTATGGTTCACATTGGTGCAATGCGAGAACCCTGCGAATCCACTGGAGGTTCCCGGATTGCACCCGACTCACAGGCAGTTCACACTGCCATATGCAAACCACTGGGAGTGTCAATGCAAAGTTAATAACACCCTCAGATCGGTTCGCATATCGCAGTGCAAACTGTCAATTTGGACATAAATCGGATCCCATGGGTGTTCACACCATGCGGTCCGATTCTGGTGCGGACGAAAAAAAAAGGATCCTGCAGGACTTTGGTCCAAATGTGATACTAATTTAAGCACGGCTGAATTTGCATCGCACAGACATCACATATGATTTGCACAGCGCACTAATGTGAACCGAGCCTTAGGCCTGAAAATATCATTGTAGCAGAGCGTCCCAGAGACAGCCGGGAAAAGTCCTGTTTGGGGTTTCTCCAAGGCTCCTCTCATACGTTCAGCGATCTCTAATCCATGGTACGGTTTGGATCTTGGTCCTCTCCCGCCAGGCCAATACCAGATTATACTCACTCCGAGACAGACAGTCAGTGCTCTCAGCCTGGGAATCAGACAAGTCCTGTCTGTGAGAGCTAAAGAGGTTGGTAAAAGCTAACAAGCTGTATATGTGGAAGCGGACAAGCTGTAGGCTTGTTCAGCCTGTTAGGACCTGTATGTTTGTATATTGAGTGCCGAGACACGGCTAGATTTTTGTTTTGCTGTTATTGTTCCAGTTTTGTTTCCTGAGACACTGTACAGCCCCTGTATATAGATTGTGAATATCACAAACATTGCACTGTTTTGTCATTACCTTCTTAGATTTGGTAATCTGTGCCTGAGAGAACTGCTTATCCCAGGGAGCTTTGTACCTTCTACCCGCTCACATCATAAATATTCTGAAAGCAGAAAACATGTAGAACCTGATGGTATACAAAAGGCTTTTTCCTTCAGAATAGAGCGCTCAGCCACAATATCTGTACTGGAGTTAAAAAAAAAGAACACAATTTGTTAACGTGTATCCAATAAATAGAAACAAAGTGTCTCTTTATTGAGAAAATAGTCACATCTCACTTTCAATACTCATACCTCCAACTATGTGCAACAACAAATCCAATACATGAAAATTATTAACAAAAGTGTCTCTTAGGCTGGGTTAGCAGGAGATTGTGACTGGCTCGCTATGGAACAGGTTCACATATCTCCGCAAGGGCTCCGGTGCGAATTGCACAAGAACGCCGTGTGTCTTTTGGTCTGTTTCAGACCAAAATTCAGCCTGAAATCTGACCTAAAAATGGTGAACGAGGACGCACCGGATGCTGTGAGCCGCTGCATGCTCATATGTGAACCCAGTAAAAGGTGTGGTGCTGCGCTAATCCAATAACAAAAAGAATGGTGCTGAAGGTAGCAGTATGGATGAATATACAAATGAAAAAACAATCCCAAGGGGATTTAACTAAACTGAAAATTGTTATGTGTCATAATACTGTACAATAAAAAATAAAGTGCAGAGTGCAATACAAATGCATAAATAACACTTAATAAGTGTAATTAATAAAATAAACATGAAAATAAATACAAATAATCGTGCACTATAGTAGAGGTGTGGACTTCTGCCAGAAAAGAACTGGTTGTGTAAAGTGCAAAAATTCAGTGCAAACAGTGCGATACTGTGCGTATCATAAACGCATCAGACGCGCCGCAATAGCAAAGAGCCCAGTGCCAAAATCAAATCAACACAGTGACAAAACTTTAAATCAATCCATATTGTGCAAATGCAATAACAAAGTGTCTGGTGCCAGATGAATAAATCCAGTGACAGAGCTTCAAGTCAGTCCATATTTGTGCAAATGCGGTATCGAGTGAATCCAAACATATAGAGGTATTCATCCACAGAGTAAGTAAGCATTCTGTTAGGCAGATACTAATCGTGAAGTGCTTAAGCCAGGAAACAGTAGTGACTCCTCTTCGTGAAAAAAATCCCACACTGATAGCTAATGGCCCCTTACCTTAAGGTAATGAGGTATCAGCATTAACATCAGTGCTGGTACTGGCTCCCTCTATTATTATTCTTGGACCCGAATCCGTTCTCCAAAAACCTTAGTCCCTCAGTGGGTACAGGGGACGTAGATAGCAAAAAGGGGGTACCACATAGTATAATATTGTTTGACCATAGTAGGTGTTTATTTAAAATAACACGAGGTACTCACATAAAGCAGAGCAGCAATGACATATCTCTAATGAGCGGCGAACTCGTACACATCAATCAGTAAAAAGTGCCTGTCCCGTCCCTACGCATGACGTCACACACCACGTGATTTCATCAGGGGATACATGGAGGCACAACTGATGTCTTTAAATAGTTATAGCATGATTAATGGTGAGTGGCCATTTTCTTGTAGTTGAATGGGGAAATAGCATAGCGGCCATTTTCCCGAAGGATCATGGGGGCGGCCATTTTCTAGGTTATTACATTAGATACATTAGATGTCAAGAGCCACCCCACCATCAGAAGTTGAGTCCCCTACTCTCCCTAACATCACAGTGCACCCTCCTTCCTTATGCTGCTGCTGGAAAGAAGCTGGATGCATTGCTTGAAAGTAGAGGTCTGGAGGCGGAACATAGGAGTTCTGGAGCTCTCCTGCAGCTGCAGGAGAGGTGTGAGGGCCACATGAAATGGCCTGGAGGGCCAGATTCGGCCCGTGGGCCTTGTGTTTGACACCTGTGTTGTAGTACATATACGACTCCCTCAGTGTGACAGACAATAAAATCTCTAATGGTAAAAGATTGTCCTGTACTTGTAGATATAAATTCTGTTCTCTTTTTCTGGAATTTTTGTGAATGTCGGCAGGCATAGCAGTTTCTGCAGGGGTAAAATCCCTTTCCAGTAAAGAAAGTGTATGCTGCTTTGGAAGGCGGTTCAACTACCGATTTTACAATCAAATCTCTAATGGTAGGAGTTCTTTTATAAATAATGTTGGGTCGATCTGGTAGAATCTTCTTAAGATGTTTATCATTTTTCAGAATATACCAGTGTCGTTGGACCAATTTTGCTACCTCTTTATGTTGGATATTATAGTCCAATATGAGACAGGATGCTTCTGCTTCATGTTGGAATAACTTTTTTGGCTTGTTTTGTAGCATGTCTGTCGTGTCCATTTCATTCACATGTTGTATCTTGTTCTCTATCTATGAGTCATCATATCCTTTTGCTTTAAATCTTTCTCCAATTTGTTTGGCTTGGATCCTGTAGTCTTCTTCTCTCGTACAGTTCCTTTTTATTCTTGTTAGTTGCCCTTATAGGGATATTGTATAGCCAGGGTTTAAAGTGACAGCTATCAGTTGACAGATAGCTATTGGTGTGCACATTCTTAAAAAAAGTTTTTGTTACAGCCCCATCTCCCTCAAAGCTAATGTTCAAATCCAAAAAGTCTACAGACTTTCCATCTATTTTTCACACCAAACATATGCCCATTCTGTATTTATATTGATAGAGCGATTGGTTCAACTTTCTATTTATTAATAATCTTTAGTTACTTTGTTGGAATATATGAGATTGATTTACACAGACACGGCCCTTTGATTGGTTATACGTTGTGTCGACTGAACCACAAGAAAATGGCCGCTGTGCGCGCCGTATAGATAACCAACAAAATGGCCATAATGTAAATATAGAGCGAACTACAAAAAATGGCCGCTCTATCATTTCCAGTTTTACATCATATAAACCAGGTCTGTACAACCAATCCGGTTCCCCAGATGAAGACACGTGATGTGTCGTAAAGCGTAGGGAGTGGCCGGAATCAGACGCACACCAGAAGTGATGTTATTGATTTTGCTTGCTTTTATACTTTTTATGTAAGAGTCCACCTATTTGGTACTTGAATAAATATTACCTTAGTTTTTTAAACCTACTACACCATTGGAGGCATTTTTTCTCTCTTCCCCCCATCTTTCCTGTGCTACTATACCGGAGCAAATTAGGACGGCTCAGTGGAGGATTTATATATTTGGAGAAGTGCCCATGGTTCCAGCAGCAGTGTATGTTAAAGTGGGGTTCCACCCAAAAAACAAAAATACCTGGAAAAATTCTAAAAAAAGAAACAAAAAAACATTTGGATATTTTTTTTTTTTCACTTACCTCTAAATGCCTGTTGCTAGGTGGTCCCTCGTAATCTGCCTGTTCCTTAGCCTGGGCTGGTGACATCACTTCCCCCTCGGCACAGGAAGGACTCCGCTCTGCTCCCTCCCTCCTGTCAATCATCTGGGACCCATTACAGGTCCCAGGTGATTGAGCGGCCAATCACGGCGCGCGGCACCGCTTGCGCATGCGCAGTGGGTGCCAGGCTGTGAAGCCACAGCCCGGCGCCCACAGTTGAAATGCCGGCGCCGATGAGCGGAGGGGGGGACGAGCGGGGCTTCGATCTCCCGCATCGCTGGACCCAGGGACAGGTGAGTGTCCAATTAAAAGTCAGCAGCTGCAGTATTTGTAGCTGCTGACTTTTAATTTTTTCTTTTTTTGACGGCCCCCCTGGGTGGAACTCCTCTTTAACAAAATAAGACCCCAATAGGATGCTGTGAAGAGTTCAACTTGCCTATTGATGTGTTTTACTTCATTTTCATAAGGATTTTGAACATTATTTGGACATTTTTGGCACATGTGTGTGTATATTATATATAGATATATGTTTCTTTTTCATTGTTTGCACCTTTTTTTGGAGACACCATAATTCTGCACTTTAATATTTTTGCACTTTATTTATCCCTTAGTGGATCTTTTCTAATGTCTTATGCCCTGTACACACGGTCGCACATTTCGACAACAAAATCTTTCGGATTTTTTCCGACGGATGTTGGCTCAAACTTGTCTTGCATACACACGGTCGCACGAAGTTGTCGAAAAATCCGATCGTTCTGAATGCGGTGACGTAAAACGGGACTAGAAACGGGGCATTAGCCAATAGCTTTCATCTCTTAATTTATTCTGAGCATGCGTGGCATCGGATTTGTCTACACACGATTGGAATTTAAAGGATCGGATTTTGTTGTCGGAAAATTTTATAGCCTGCTCTCAAACTTTGTGTGTCGGAAATTCCGATGGAAAAAGTCAGATGGAGCCCACACACGATCGGAATTTCCGACAACACAATCCTATCACACTTTCTCCGTCGGAAAATCCGATCGTGTGTACAGGGCATAAGAGTGATTTTTATTACCGTGCAAGATCCCTTTATATTTGCACTTGTTTTATTTGTGTATTGTGAACACTACTAGGTTTTGCTGCGGTTCTATTTATTATTATTATCACTTTATTTCTGTAGATCGGCACATTTTATCAGTTACTCCAAGTAGCGCAAGGGACACTTTCACATATTTGTGGTTAAAATCGCAATAAGCGTATATTGATTGGTGTGCACAAAAGTTACAGCGTCTACAAACTATGGAATAGATTTATTGCATTTATTATTTATGTTTTTACTGGTAATGATGGTGATCAGCGATTTTTAGCGGGACTGCAACATTGCGGCGGACAGAGCGGACACTTTTGGGACCATTGACATTTATACAGCGATCAGTGCTATAACAACGCACCAATTACTGTATAAACGACACTGGCAGGGAAGGGGTTAACACTAGGGGGCGATCAAGGGGTCAAATGTGTTCCCTGGGACACGTTTCTTCTTGTGGGGGGAGGGGGACTGACTGGAGGAGAGATTGCAGTTCCTAATCACTAGGAACAGACGATCACTCTGTACTCCCCTGACAGAACGGGGATCTGTTTGTTTACATTGACAGTTCTGGCTCTCTGTAGAGCGATCACGGGTGGCCGGCGGACATCGCAGCCATGTACATGGCCTCCCCGCCGTGCAGCGGGCGTGCGCCTGCAACAACTCTTAAAAGGAGCCGACATGCAGCTACAGCGATTCGCAGGAATGAGCCGACCTGCCACAGTATGGTGGTGGTTGGTCTGCAAGCGGTAAAAAAAAAATTGTAATAAAATGTTGGCTACACGAGTCAGATTTATTTATTTATTTATTAAAAAAGTTAAAGGAATTTCCATTGTAGCCCCAACAAGTGGAGATGTATACAGCAGTGGTGTCCGGATTGGTTACCATTTTTTGGTTAAAGTGTTACTGAACCCCGGAGCCTCCAGTCACTATATATCTGCTCTCCCACAGAACATGGAAAAGTAATTATTTTAGTAAATATAAACTGCTGAATACCTTTTCTCATCAATATATAGCAGTGACTTCTATCAGTGTCTGGTTAAAGCTTGTAGGAGGAGCTTAAATTCTCCCAATTGTCCTATGAGGCTGCAGGACCCCTGACCCTCTGTCGGGACAGTGCTGATTGGCCCTGCGCTGATTGCAGGCACCCAAGAAAAAAAAATTCTAGCAATGCACACCAAACTGAGCATGTGCAGAGTGGCCCCAAGGCTTTGTTCTATGAGGGGATGGATTGGGGACTGTGGAAGAAGGGGAGGATCAGAGAAGACAGGATCAAACAGCCTTTTTACACAATGCAGAGGATTAACCCGCTTAGGTTCCGAGTATAACAAGCATTCATTACTGCATACAGTATACAGACTGATTTTACTGTTGTGGGTTTAGTAACACTTTAATGTGATAAGATGTAGGGATTTGGAGGTCTGTTCACAAATTTTGATTGCTAAGCAAAAAAAATTAAATAAATAATTGTGCATTGAGGAACTATCTGAAGTTACCAGAAACTAACTATGACCATGGATATAAGAAAGGATAAATAAAGCAGAACTTGTTTCTTCATGTAAAGAATGTTACTTTAGTGTAGTCTCATGAACCAAGCACAGGACTGACTCAACATGACACTAAAGGGGAAGTTCCAACTTTATGCGGTTGACTTTCTACTTCTGTCACCAACAGAATTATGTTTTTCTTCATGAACAAGATTTTGAAAACCACAGTATGTTGTACTTTTTGCTATAATAAATATCCCCCTTTTTTTTTTTAAAAAAAAGCAATTTTTTTCTTAGTTTAGGCCGATATGTATTCTTCTACATATTTTTGGTAAAAAATAAATAAAATAAAAATCGCAATAAGCGTATATTGATTGATTTGTGCAAAAGTTATAGCGTCTACAAAATAGGGGATACATTTATAGCATTTTTATTATTATTATTATTATTACTAGTAATGGCGACGATCTGCGATTTTTATCGATATGACGGACACATCGGACACTTTTTACACAGATAAAAAGCCCATAAAATCAAGGCAGGAAAGAAAGGTTTGTTTGAACTAGCCGCGGTGTTTACCAATCAGCTGTACAGCATGATGACGTCACAGGATCATGCTCCACCCAACGCGTTTCCCCTTAAAAGGCATCCACTGGGAACAGAGATCATGCCTGTTCCCAGTGGGTGGGGTGGGTGGAGCATGATCCTGTGATGTCATCACGCTGAACAGCTGATTGGTGTACACCGCGGCTAGTTCAAACAACCCTTTCTTACCTGCCTTGATTTTATGGACTTTTTATCTGTATGGCCTGTTTGAAAATAAAGACCTTTGCCGGAATATACTGCACCATGAAGACCTCTTCTGTTCCTCCTTACATGAGAATCTCCAGATCCTTGCTTCTATAAGAGTGTCCCGGGAGTGAAGCTTTGCTTGTTCCTTGATAACGGGTGGATATTTCCCTGCCTTTTAACCATCGCAAGTTCACCTGCTGGCAGGCTAATGCACAGGCGCTTTTGATCTCTATCATCTGAGATCCAATTTATCTGGTAAGCAGTTTGTATTTGTACATCGTGCACCGCATCTCAGATGGTTGAAGTGAGGAATATGTGTCCTGCTTTCTGGAGATTTATTGAAGGACTTTTTATTTTCTAATTTTGGAGATTCATTTTAGAACTTTGGTTTATCTGGTTTATTAGGTTTATTTATTTTTCACATATTGCCTGGACTTTTTCTTTATATGTTTTGATACACATATTTATTTTTCATATATTTTATTGAGATTTGGTTTATATCAATATTTATCACTATTTGCAGTGGTTATTTTGCGCATTTTTTTCTTCTTTTTGATTTGTTTTAGGTTTTAGTATTTAACCTATAGAGGTGGAGCATTTAATTACGTTATTTGTATACACAGTCACATCACCTGTGCACTCATATATATATATATATATATATTTTTTTTTTTTCACCTTGGATAATATTTTCGTGGTTAGCGCAAATACCCCCCTTTTTGTCTTTTTATAATGACTCCAAAGAAAAACATGTTGGAGAATGGAGAAATGAGCTAACAAACTCCAAATAAATAACTGTTTACCAGTCACTGCAGAGAGACTACAAACTGGCCCCGTACCTGGAGGTGCTACAAGACCCCAAAGACAGACAGACCCTGAGCCTGTACAGACTGAGTGCCCACAGCCTGGAAATCAAATTAGGACGGCACAGACAGACCTACAAGCCCAAGGAGAGTAGACTGTGCCAGCAATGTGACCAGGGGGTCCTGGAGGACGAGGACCACTTCCTGCTACATTGCCCCAAAGTACTCATCAGTGAGGGACACTCACTTCCAGAGACTCTCCACTCTCATCCCAGGCTTCAATTCTATAGAAGAGAAGAGGAAGCTCCAATTTCTACTGGGAGAAGAGGAGCCAATGGTAAAAATAGCTGCCCATTATGTGACAGCGTGTCACAGACTGAGAGGGACATGAAAGACTGAGGACTTAAAGATCTTTTACACAGACTTATGCCCATTACCCTCTATATTACCCATTACCCCCCATCCCCTCTATATTACCCATTACCCCCCCACACCCCCTTTCTATTACCCATTACCCCCCCTCCTTTTTTTTATAGAAAATAAACTCCTTTGGCAATGCTAACATGTATTTGGTCCTGCCAATAAAGCTTATTTGAATTGATTGGTGAACAAACATGTTTTATGAACACAAAACCTCTGGATATTTATTTGTCCCACCAGGCTGAGCCCTTTATCTGGCTGAGAAGTTACATTTGTAGAAGAGATGAGCGATTCACATTACATATACTTCTCACCACAATGGAATCATTTAGGATCTGATCGACTTTTTGGGGTCACACGGGGCTACAGGATTCACTTACCTCATAGCTACTAGTTTTTTTAAGGTTTAACCCGTTAAGCCCCGGACCATTTGGCTGGCCAAAGACCAGAGCACATTTTGCGATTCAGCACTGCGTCGCTTTAACTGACAATTGCGCAGTTGTGCAACATTGCACCCAAACAAAATGGACATCCTTTTTTTTCCCACAAATAGAACTTTCTTTTGGTGGTATTTGATCATCTCTGCGGTTTTTATTTTTTGCACTATTAACAAAAATAGAGTGACAATTTTGAATAAAACGCATTATTTTTTACATTTTGCTATAATAAATATCCCAAAAAAATATATAAAAAAACATTTTTTTTCCTCAGTTTAGGCAGATACGTATTCTTCTACATATTTTTGGTAAAAAAAATTGCAATAAGTGTTTATTGATTGGTTTGCGCAAAAGTTATTGCTTCTACAAAATAGGGGTTAGTTTTATGGCATTTTTATTAATATTTTTTTTTTAACTAAAAATGGTGGCGATCTGCGATTTTTATTGTGACTGCAACATTATGGCGGACACATCGGACAATTTTGACACAATTTTAAAACCATTGTCATTTTTACAGCGATCAGAGCTATAAAATTGCACTGATTACTGTAAAAATGACACTGTCAGTGAAGGGGTTAACCACTAGCTGGCTAGGAAGGGGTTAAGTGTGTCCTAGGGAGTGATTCTAACTGTTAGGGGGCGTGGCTACAATTGACACATCACTGATCACCGCTCCCGATCACAGGGAGCTATGATCAGTGACAGTGCCACTAGGCAGAATGGGGAGATGCTTGTTTACATTAGAATCCCCCCTGTTCTTCCTCTCCATGAGACGATCGCGGGTATCCCCGCGGACATTGAGTCTGCGGGACCCGCGATCCTGCTCTAGGAGCTCGAGGCAGGGTCGCGCGTGTGCCAGCACGCACGTGACCACACAGCGGCAAATTCAAAGGGACGTACAGGTACGCCCATTTGCGCAGCCGTGCCATTCTCCCGACGCATATGCACATGCGGCGGTCGGCAAGTGGTTAGTTGTTTTAACCACTTAAGGACCGCCTCACGCCGATGTACGTCGGCAAGGCGGCACGTGCAGGCAAAATTACGTACATATACGTGATTTGCCTCCCACGGGTGGGGGGTCCTATCGGACCCCCCCCGGTGCCCGAGGCGGTCCTGTTTTGTCCCCTGGCGATCGGAGGTGAGGGGGAGGCCATCCGTTCGTGGCCCCCCCCTCGCGATCGCCGCCGGCCAATGAGAATCTTCCTTTGCTGCTGTATGCTAAACAGCAGCAAAGGGAGTGATGTAATCTCTCCTCGGCTCGGTATTTCCCGTTCCGGCGCCGAGGAGAGAAGACATCTATGTGAGTGTAAAACACAAACACACACAGTAGAACATGCCAGGCACACAAAACACCCCGATCCCCCCCCTCCCCCGTCACAAATTGACACCAAGCATTTTTTTTTTTTTCTGATTACTGCATGGTGTCAGTTTGTGACAGTTACAGTGTTGGGACAGTTAGGGTTAGCCCCCTGTAGGTCTAGGATACCCCCCTAACCCCCCCTAATAAAGTTTTAACCCCTTGATCACCCCCCGTCACCAGTGTCACTAAGCGATCATTTTTCTGATCGCTGTATTAGTGTCACTGGTGACGCTAGTTAGGGACGTAAATATTTAGTTCGCCGTCAGCATTTTATAGCGTCAGGGACCCCCATATACTACCTAATAAATGTTTTAACCCCTTGATTGCCCCCTAGTTAACTCTTTCACCACTGATCAGCGTATAACTGTTACGGGTGACGCTGGTTAGTTCGTTTATTTTTTATAGTGTCAGGGCACCCGCCGTTTATTACCGAATAAAGGTTTAGCCCCCCGATCGCCCGGCGGTGATATGCGTCGCCCCAGGCAGCGTCAGATTAGCGCCAATACCGCTAACACCCACGCACGCAGCATACGCCTCCCTTAGTGGTATAGTATCTGAACGGATCAATATCTGATCCGATCAGATCTATACTAGCGTCCCCAGCAGTTTAGGGTTCCCAAAAACGCAGTGTTAGTGGGATCAGCCCAGATACCTGCTAGCACCTGCGTTTTGCCCCTCCGCCTGGCCCAGCCCACCCAAGTGCAGTATCGATCGATCACTGTCACTTACAAAACACTTAACGCATAACTGCAGCGTTCGCAGAGTCAGGCCTGATCCCTGCGATCGCTAACAGTTTTTTTGGTAGCATTTTGGTGAACTGGCAAGCACCAGCCCCAGGCAGCGTCAGGTTAGCGCCAGTAGCGCTAACAACCACGCACGCACCGTATCCTCCCTTAGTGGTATAGTATCTGATCGGATCAATATCTGATCTGATCAGATCTATACTAGCGTCCCCAGCAGTTTAGGGTTCCCAAAAACGCAGTGTTAGTGGGATCAGCCCAGATACCTGCTAGCACCTGCTTTTTGCCCCTCCGCCCGGCCCAGCCCACCCAAGTGCAGTATCGATCGATCACTGACACTTACAAAACACTAAATGCATAACTGCAGCGTTCGCAGAGTCAGGCCTGATCCCTGCGATCGCTAACAGTTTTTTTGGTAGCATTTTGGTGAACTGGCAAGCACCAGCCCCAAGCAGCGTCAGGTTAGCGCCAGTACCGCTAACACCCACGCACGCAGCGTACACCTCCCTTAGTGGTATAGTATCTGAACAGATCAATATCTGATCCGATCAGATCTATACTAGCGTCCCCAGCAGTTTAGGGTTCCCAAAAACGCAGTGTTAGCGGGATCAGCCCAGATACCTGCTAGCACCTGCGTTTTGCCCCTCCGCCCGGCCCAGCCCACCCCACCCAAGTGCAGTATCGATCGATCACTGTCACTTACAAAACACTAAACACACATAACTGCAGCGTTCGCAGAGTCAGGCCTGATCCCTGCGATCGCTAACAGTTTTTTTTGTAGCGTTTTGGTGAACTGGCAAGCACCAGCGGCCTAGTACACCCCGGTCGTAGTCAAACCAGCACTGCAGTAACACTTGGTGACGTGGCGAGTCCCATAAGTGCAGTTCAAGCTGGTGAGGTGGCAAGCACAAGTAGTGTCCCGCTGCCACCAAAAAGACAAACACAGGCCCGTCGTGCCCATAGTGCCCTTCCTGCTGCATTCGCCAATCCTAATTGGGAACCCACCACTTCTGCAGCGCCTGTACTTCCCCCATTCACATCCCCAACCAAATGCAGTCGGCTGCATGAGAGGCATTTTCTTTATGTCCTCCCGAGTACCCCTACCCAACGAACCCCCCAAAAAAGATGTCGTGTCTGCAGCAAGCGCGGATATAGGCGTGACACCCGCTATTATTGTCCCTCCTGTCCTAACAATCCTGGTCTTTGCATTGGTGAATGTTTTGAACGCTACCATTCACTAGTTGAGTATTAGCGTAGGGTACAGCATTCCACAGACTAGGCACACTTTCACAGGGTCTCCCAAGATGCCATCGCATTTTGAGAGACCCAAACCTGGAACCGGTTACAGTTATAAAAGTTAGTTACAAAAAAAGTGTAAAAAAAAAAAAAATATATAAAATAAAAAAAAATAGTTGTCGTTTTATTGTTCTCTCTCTCTCTATTCTCTCTCTATTGTTCTGCTCTTTTTTACTGTATTCTATTCTGCAATGTTTTATTGTTATTATGTTTTATCATGTTTGCTTTTCAGGTATGCAATTTTTTATACTTTACCGTTTACTGTGTTTTATTGTTAACCATTTTTTTGTCTTCAGGTACGCCATTCATGACTTTGAGTGGTTATACCAGAATGATGCCTGCAGGTTTAGGTATCATCTTGGTATCATTCTTTTCAGCCAGCGGTCGGCTTTCATGTAAAAGCAATCCTAGCGGCTAATTAGCCTCTAGACTGCTTTTACAAGCCGTGGGAGGGAATGCCCCCCCACCGTCTTCCGTGTTTTTCTCTGGCTCTTGTAAAGCATGTCATGTTTGGTATCCATGTACTCGGCCTAAGATCATCTTTTTTATTTCATCAAACATTTGGGCAATATAGTGTGTTTTAGTGCATTAAAATTTAAAAAAGTGTGTTTTTTCCCCAAAAAATGCGTTTGAAAAATCGCTGCGCAAATACTGTGTGAAAAAAAAAATGAAACACCCACCATTTTAATCTGTAGGGCATTTGCTTTAAAAAAATATATAATGTTTGGGGGTTCAAAGTAATTTTCTTGCAAAAAAAAATAAAATTTTCATGTAAACAATAAGAGTCAGAAAGGGCTTTGTCTTCAAGTGGTTAGAAGAGTGGGTGATGTGTGACATAAGCTTCTAAATGTTGTGCATAAAATGCCAGAACAGTTCAAAACCCCCCCAAATGACCCCATTTTGGAAAGTAGACACCCCAAGCTATTTGCTGAGAGGCATGTTGAGTCCATGGAATATTTTATATTGTGACACAAGTTGCGGGAAAGAGACAAATTTTTTTTTTTGCACAAAATTGTCACTAAATGTCCGTCTCTGCTCATTGAATGGGGAGGGGCCTGTCAGAGCGCCGCTGATTCCTATAGAGAGATCGGATGAAAACAGACAGCATGTCCGTTTTCATCAGATCTCATCCGATCCGCCAAGATGGATGGCAAACCTAACGCCATACGTCTGTCTTGAGCGGATGGTAGGCAGGTTTCAGCGGAAAATCTCCGCTGACACCCGCCTGCCCATAGGAGTCAATGGGTGGACCGCTCGGATCCACCTGAAAAACGGACAGGTGGATCCGAGCGGGCTTGCCGTGTGAAAGGCCTCTAAGATGAGAAATAAGAGGGAATTTATACATTAGAGAGGCTCATGCACTTTAACCTCTTGATTTGCCCACCTGGTTGCCCCCACACACACTTGGCACCATCTGAACCAAATAAGTTTATCTTGGTCTCATCAGACCACAGGCAGGGCCCTCTTTAACCACTTCAAAACCAGCCACTGTATATAAACGTCCTGGACTTTGGGGGGAATATCTGAATAATGCCTGTAGCTACAGACATCATTCAGATATCATTCTTTTCAGCCGGCGATTTTGTGCACGATAAGAAAGATCATAGCAGCAGTTCCACCGCTTGATCGTTCTTATAGGCGACGGGAGGGGACGTCCCCCCCTCCCGCCACCATCCGGTGCTTCTCCGGGCTCTCCCCTGCCATCGGGTGCCCGGAGAACGAATCGGCCGGCGCCGGATGAGGACTATAGAGATGACTCTCTATGACCGTCAGAGGCCGGGAAATTACCGAAATTACCGAAGCCGCGATCGCGGCTGTCAGCATGAGATCGGTGAATTTTTTTTTCCAATCTCATGCTTTCCAGCCTGGAGGAGAGATGTGGGGTCTTATTGACCCCACATCTCTCCATAAAGAGGACCTGTCACATAGATTCCTATTACAAGGGATGTTTACATTCCTTGTAATAGGAATAAAAGTATTTAAAAAAAAATGTAAAAACAAGTGTAAAAATAAAAAAAATTAAGTAAAATAAAAAATAAAATAATAAAGAAAAAATTTAAAATGCCCCTGTCCCCGTTAGCTCGCGATCAGAAGCGAACGCACATGTAAGCCCCACCCACATATGTAAACACCGCTCAAACCATACATGTGAGGTATCGCCGTGTGCGGTATAGCGTGTGCAAATATTCTAGCACTAGACCTCCTCTGTAACGCTAAACTGGTAACCTGTAAAAAATTTTAAAGCGTTGCCTATGGAGATTTTTAAGTTATGAAGTTTGGCGCCATTCTATGATTGTGTGCAATTTTAAAGCGTGACATGTTAGGTATCTATTTACTCGGCTTGACATCATCTTTCACATTATACAAAAAAATTGTGCTAACTTTACTGTTTTGTTATTTTTTAATTCATGAAACCATTTTTTTTCCAAAAAAAATGCGTTTGAAAAATTATTGCGCAAATACTGTGCGAAATAAAACATTGCAATGAGCGCCATTTTATTCCCTAGGGTGTCTGCTCAAAAAACATATATGTTTGGAGGTTCTGAGTAATTTTCTAGGAAAAAAAATGATGATTTTTACATGTAGGAGAGAAGTGCATTGAGGTGGTTAAGGCAAGGCAAAAGGGGCAGCTGCCCTGGGCCCTGTCATTGTTGTGGGGCCCAAAGCAGCTTCCTCATACTTGCCAACTATACCAGGTTAAATTCCCTTGTCCCTTGAGGTTTTTGTCCCATGCTGTGTCCTGATATCTCAGTGTGAAGTTCTGTTACTAATGCTGCCCAGCTCTGCCCTATTGTTGTGTACAGATGACTCACCTGCAGACCCCGTGTTTACATGTAAATACTGGCATTGATATGTAAATAGTGGCAGCATTCATATGTAAATAGAGGCGGTATTCATATGCATATCATGTCCCCCTGAGGTCATATCCACCATCACCTATACTGAATGCTGCCCACTGGGGAGATAAAGGGGCATACTTGAAAGTCCTGCCTACAACTGTGGTCATTAAGCCTACCATCAGCTTGTTCTGCAAAGGTAAGCAAATTAGTGGGGGGAGGGTTGTGTGGGGTGTGCAGAGGTAGGCAGAGAAGGAATTGCTGTTTGGGGTGCTCAGGTGAGCAAGGAGGGGATGTATAGAGGTAAGGAAGGTGGGTGCAAAGATGAGCAGAGGAGGCAGATAGAGTTAAAGGGTGGGGGATTGGAGTGGAGAGGATGGGGGAGGTTTGGGGTGCAGAGGTTAGCAGGGGTTTTAGTATGCAAAGATGTACTGACAGGGTGGATAAAGATGTAGGTCACGTGTAGGGCAGCCCATTCGTTTCAATGGGCTGCTCTATGCGCTACACATGCGGAAGAAGGTGCCAAACCATTTTTCAAAATTACACGGTGCCAAGGCACATGTCAGCAGATGTGTGAGGATGTCATTAACAATTAATGGCACTGCTGTGTATCTGCTAAAGGGCAGCACGTTTCTGTGGTGTCAGAAAAGCGATTTTGCATGCGTTCCCGACACACACAAATGTGAACGCAGGATAAATGTCTCAATTACATTGGCGGTCAGTGTAAATCTTCTCATTACATTGGTGCTTCTGTAGAATCCTTTCATTCACACTAGCGGCCAGTGTGAATGTCCCCCTTACATTGGTAGTCAGTGTAAATCCCTCCTTACATTGGTGGTTACTGTGAATGCTTCTATTACATTAGTGGTCAGTGTAAACCCCTATTACATTGGTGGCCGTTTATTGGTAAAAAATAAGTGTGAAATGCAGGACTTCGGTGGGTGTAACAAGATGTCCACTTGCCACCTTCTCACTGTATCCTTACTGTGGACGAGTGCGGGGTGTACCAAGATGGTGGTGACAGAACGTCACTTCCATTACAAAATCTGACGGGTCACCAAATCTGACGAAACATCGGGTACTGCACTGTAGGGGGAGGCAGAGAGCACAGCACATACTGTGCAAGACACCTCTCCCTTGCTTTCACTTTCAGTTTAAACACCGTGGAATCGAGCTCCTGCACAGTCGTTTTACCCAACGGCTGAGGATCGGGGAGCTCTGTGCACCTCTATATGTCCCTGGATGGAGGGGGTCTGCACGGAGGGGGTCTGTACTGTTGGGGGGTCTATACTGATGGAGGGGGCCTGCACTGAGGGAGTGTCTATACTAATGGAGGGGGTCTGCACTGAGGGGGTTTCTATGATGAAGGGGGCCTGCACTAAAGGGGTTTATACTGATGGAGGGGGGTCTGCACTAAGGGGGTGTCTATACTGATGGAGGGGGGTCTGCACTGAGGGGGGTGTCTATACTGATGGAGAGGGGGCTGCACTGAGGGGGGTCTATACTGATGGAGGGGGGGTCTGCACTAAGGGGGGGTGTCTATATTGATGGAGGGGTGTCTGCACTGAGGGGGGTGTCTATACTGATGGAGGGGGCTCTGCACTGAGGGGGATCTATACTGATTGAGGGGGGTCTGCACTGAGGGGATGTCTATACTGAAGGAGGGGGGTCTGCACTGAGAGGGTGTCTATACTGATGGAGGGGGCCTGCACTAAGGGGGTCTATACTGATGGAGGGGGGTCTGCACTAAGGGGAATGTCTATACTGATGGAGGGGGGTATGTACTGAGGGGGTGTCTATACTGATGGAGAGGGGCCTGCACTGAGGGGGGTCTATACTGATGGAGGGGGGTCTGCACTGAGGGGGGTCTATACTGATGGAGGGGGGTCTGCACTGAGGGGGGTCTATACTGATGGAGGGGGTCTGCACTGAGGGGGGTCTATACTGATGGAGGGGGTCTGCACTAAGGGGGGTCTATACTTATGGAGGGGGTCTGTATACTGATGGAGGGGTGTGTGTACTAAGGGGGGTCTATACTGCTAGAGGGGGGTCTGCACTGAGGGGGTGTCTATACTGAAGGAGGGGGGTCTGCATGTGATCTGCTTCTCCTATTATAATCCAGTCACCCAGACACAGCCATCTGTAAATGTAATTTTGATGTATTGTTAGAATGATGTTAGCACTCCCATACAGATCCACACATTGTGATTTTGGCAGTTCATCATGTAAATTGCGTTCCATCTCGTATGCTAAAATCCCGTATAACGATAAATGCTCCCCCGTATCTGTTCTCCACACTCTACTTATCTACATTATGGGTGACAGAGCTGCCATACTTTGCCCCACGCAGGCGCACTGTGGCGGTTGGAGTATTTGACGGATCTGACGGGGGTTGATTATCTGTCTGGTGTGCGCGCGCATGGGCAGTGCAGCCAAAGCATCAATAACACCTGTCGGAAATGACGTGGTTGGAGTTTTTGACGAGTTGGATAATTTGACAGAACACCGGTCTGGTCTCATCACTAGTGACAGAGCCAAGCTTATATAGAAGAGGGGGCGGGGTTATGTACAGAGAAGTGGCGTAGCTATGTAATACAGTGAAGGGACTTTTACACCGATGGGCTGTATTAGACCGTCTACTCCGGGGGGCGTTCCCTGTCACCTGGCACCGGATCAATTGGCTCAGTGTCAGCTGTCATGCAATTTTTCTTTGCAGGGTGGAGCGATGGGCAGCAAATAGTAATGTCTGATACACACAGTACATGTATCTGCCCAGTGTCCTGCCTTAAAGCGGACCTTCAGTAGGGTGACCACATTTCCAAACTGCGATTCAGGGACAATTTTGCCAAGGACCGGGGGTTTTGAATGTAGTCTCAGAGTTGACGGGGATTTCAGGGGCGAGTGATTTGTCAGGCGAATGGCTGGTTTTAGCACTTATATCATCCCAACACCATGCTTGATATTGTGTCAGGATGATCAAATCATATTATTTCTATTACTACATTACTACATTGTAATATATAATGAAATAGTTCAACTCACCTCATGTAGAATCATTGGGAACCCTGAGCTTGTCACTTGCCACCCGATGCAGCATGCCACCGTCGCCTGCTACCCGGCTCGGGTGGGTTTGGCTGTGCTCGGGTGGGGGGGCGGTCTCAGCTCCCCTCGGCTTGGGTGGGCTCGGCTGTGCTCGGGCGGGGGGGCGGGCTCACCTCCCCCCGGCTTGGGCGGGCTCGGCTGTGCTTGGGCGGGGGCTGGGGCGGTCCCAGCTCCCCTCGGTTCGGGCGGGTTCGGCTGTGCTCGGGCAGTCTCAGCTCCCCTCAGCTGGAGGCAGATAGAGCTGGAGGCAGGGCGAGCGCCAGCGCTATAGTGGGGTTTGCGCGCTCTGTCAATTTCATTCCGGGACACTGTATTGTCCCGGAATGAAGGTGCCCGGGACCCGGGACAGACCTGCTAATTGGGGGAATGTCCCGGGCAATCCGGGACACGTGGGCACCCTAACCTTCAGTCATTTTTTCATCTTTCCATCTATTAAATCTTCTGCTCTTGTTTTAACTTTGGATAGTAAAACATTTTTCTTCTGCCAGTAAATACCTTATACAGCCCACTTCCTGTTTCTTGTCTGGTCAATAGCCTAGGCTTATGACATCATGCACAGCTTTCTCTCTCACTCTCCTGAGAGTTTGCCAGGAAGGGAGGAGGATGAGTCATAAGAGGGCCAATGAGAGCTGCAGGGCTGCAGAGTTGGAGGTGTGCCTCTGTGTGTCTGTGTAAATCCAGGAAGTGAACAGGCAGCAGATTCAGCTGCCCACAGTTAAAATGGTTGCAGCCAAACTCAGTGGAGGGAGGTTTCTGCAGCATATTTGGCAAGTACAGAATCACAGTATGCATAAAATAATATGCAAAGTGGTTGGAGGGAAGCTTCAGAATACATGTACTGTGTGCATCAGACATTACCATACTTACCAACTGTCCCGAATTTCCCAGGACATTCCCGGGATTTAGACCCTTTTCCCAGATTTCGCGATTCCCGGAAAATGTCCTGGGAAATTCTTGTATTCCTAAATTTTCACCACCGCTATAGGTCAGCTGCCGGTGGAAACAATGCCTCCACCGGCCGCCATTTTCCTGAAGACTAGAACAAGAGGCTGGGTGGCTGCCAATAGAGATTGAGCTGCGGCACCGCCCACCTCCCGCCACGCTGCCGGTCTGTCTGTGACCACCTGATGTGGGAAGGGCCTATTTTGTTCCACTGACTGCCTGTGCGATCTGTTTTTCTGTAATGGTGGCGGAGAGGGTCTCCGCTGCTGGGGGGACACCTAACAACAGGTATCCCAAACAGGAGGAGACAGAGAAAGATAGGGGCTAACCGAATGGCAGGGAACACTAATGATCAAGTATCAAAATGTAATGATTTATTGGTATATTTAAAACATAGAGGTAAATAGACCAATGACAAACTAGCCCTGGATCGGGATGGTGACGAGCCACAGTGGGCTGAATAAAAACAACCACAGATAGGGGGGACAAGACAACATGTAACAGAAATTGAACAGAAACGTCCGGACGCCAGGTAGATTGGTGTCAGTCTAACCCCCCGCAATGGGATAGAGTATCCAGCAAATGCTGAATTAAGGGTAGACTATCACCAACCCCCCTGGGGGCTCGAGCCAGCAGAGGAAAAAGGGAACTGGGATGGAAGGATGGGGGTCAGACAAAGTCCTGTAAAGGCTTTGTGTGGGTATGGCCCCTTAAAGCAAGTTGATTACTGAAACTGCTGAAAAGTCCACAGGGGAGACAAAGTCCATCAGTACATGCAAAGTCCTATACATGGGTATAAATATACATCCTGCGTACGATGAAAGTTTCTGGATGAATCCCCAATGAAAAGTAGTGATACTGCGGTAAGCATACACAGTTGCGGTACTGGCACAGTATCAGAGTGTTAGCAGAGGTAATACATTACCGCTCCCAATGACAAGTGATACCGTCAGTCTATGAGATATACTTCTCTTGGGCGGAGCACCTTCATCCATTTATTCATCTCCCGGGAAATCAATGAACCATCGGGGGGATATTGCATAAAGAAGTACTGTATTGCGGAGCTAGAAGGCTATTGCTTTCACACTAGTCCCACAGACATCTAGTAAGGTCCACAGGAGGACACAACGGATTGCCTCCTTCCATTCGCCGTGAACCAGCGATCGTAGCCCTTCCCTCAGTGCGCAGGCTGACAAGCACCATGGGGGATGTTGCTGTAGCGTGGCGTCCGGGCGGAAGTGATGTCAACACGTTTCACAATAAACAATGTGTAGCTTCATCTGGACATCAGCTAATGAGAGGGGGCTTTACTGGGGGGACACCTGATGAGAGGGGGGGCTCCACTGGGGGGACACCTGATGAGAGGGGGGCTCCACTGGGGGGACACCTGATGAGAGGGGGGCTCCACTGGGGGATGCCTGATGTATGGAGGGACTCCGCTGGGAATACCTGGTGTAAGGAGGGACTCCGCTGGGAATGCCTGGTGTAAGGAGGGACTCCGCTGGAAATGCCTGGTGTAAGAAGGGACTCAGCTGGGAATGCCTGGTGTAAGGAGGGACTGCACTGGGATTGCCTGGTGTAAGGAGGGACTCCACTGGGAATGCCTGGTATAAAGAGGGACTGCGCTGGGAATGCCTGGTGTAAGAAGGGACTCCGCTTGGAATGCCTGGTGTAAGGAGGGACTCCGCTGGGAATGCCTGGTGTAAGGAGGGGCTCTGCTGGGAATGCCTGGTGTAAGGAGGGACTCTGCTGGGATTGCCTGGTGTAAGGAGGGACTCTGCTGGGAATGCCTGATGTAAGGAAGGACTCCGCTGGGAATGCCTGGTGTAAGGAGGAACTCTGCTGGGATTGCCTGGTGTAAGGAGGGACTGCGCTGGGATTGCCTGGTGTAAGAAGGGACTGCGCTGGGAATGCCTGGTGTAAGGAGGGACTCCGCTGGGATTGCTTGGTGTAAGGAGGGACTGCGCTGGGATTGCCTGGTGTAAGGAGGGACTGCGCTGGGATTGCCTGGTGTAAGGAGGGACTGCGCTGGGATTGCCTGGTGTAAGGAGGGACTGCGCTGGGATTGCCTGGTGTAAGGACGGACTCTGCTGGGGACACCTGATGTAGGGACAGACTCTGCTGGGGGCACCTGATGTAAGGACGGACTCTGCTGGGGGCACCTGATGGCATCTGGTGGCAGGCAACGTGGCAGGTGACACGCTCAGGGGTCCCACTGATTCTGGATTATGTTGAGTTTAATTATTTCATTCTATATTAAAATGTAATAATAGTAATAATGCGCTTCAATTATCCTGACACCACAACAACCATGGTGCTGGGATGATTGAAGCGCTAACACCAGGTGTTTGGAGTATCTTTATCTGCTGATTTGTTAAACTCTGTAATACACATTTCTATTGTAGGATCTGGGCCTGCTGTTCCTCCATCCCTCTTTCCTTCCTCCTCTCTCCTTCCCTCCTTCTTTCTCTCTCCTTCCCTCTTTTCCCCTTTCTTTCTCCATCTCTCATTCATCTCAGACTCTAACCACACCCCATTTGAACCACGCCCACATAAGCCACACCCACCATTTCACGTAAACCATGCCTGTTTTTGGGCGCGATGCACACGTTTTCTTTTTTGCTATGTCACGCCTACAAACGCATGCCAGGCCCCCTAATTATAAGACTCCGCCTACAGCCAAAAAAGTTTCCCTATAATTTTTTTTACAATGTTGGCAACTATGCATTATTTGTCGCTCCCCATCGCTCCACCCTGCAAAGAAAAATTGCATTAGAAATGCGGATTAGCCAGCTGACACTGAGCCAATTGATCCGGTGACAGGGAACGCCCCCCGGAGTAGACAGTCATCCCATCGGCCCATCGGTGTAAAAGTCCCTTCACTGTATTACATAGCTATGCCTCTCCTCTGTACATAACCTGCCCCCTCTTCTATATAAGCTTGGCTCTGTCACTACTGATGAGACCAGACCGGTGTTCTGTCAAATTATCCAACTCGTCAAAAACTCCAAACACGTCATTTCCGGCAGGAGTTATTGACGCTTTGGCTGCACTGCCCACGCGCGCGCACCAGACAGATAAGCAACCCCTGTCATATCCGTCAAATACTCCAACTGCCGCAGTGCGCCTGCACGGGATAAAGTATGGCAGCTCTGTCACCCATATTGTAAATGCGTAGCGTGTGGAGAAAGGATACCGGGGAGCATTTATCGTTATACGGGGTTTTAGCATACGAGATGGAACGCAATTTACATGATGAACTGCCCAAATCACAATGTGTGGATCTGTATGGAAGTGCTAACATCATTCTAACAATAAATCAAAAATACAATTACAGATGGCTGTGTCTGGGTGACTGGATTATAATAGGACAAGCAGATCACATTACCGTTCTTGTCATTTTAGTTTGAGGGTAAGACTGTGAGTCAATCGCTGTCATACACATTGATTAGAGTAGGACCTATACAGGCAGTGGTGCCCCCCTGAGCGTGAAGAATTGGTGTCACCCCCAATCCACTAACTACAGACCCCCTTCTCTCAGTATAGAACCCCCACTAAGTACAGACCGCTCCCACATTATAGATCACCCTTCTTTAGTACAGGCCCCCCTCTACTAACTACAGACCCTCCTCTCTCAGTATAGACCCCCCACTATGTACAGACCTCTCCCACAGTATAGATCCCCCCACTAAGTACAGACCCCCCTTCCTCAGTACAGACCCCCCCACTGAGTACAGACCCCCCCTCAGTACAGACCCCCTCTTTCTCAGTATAGACCCCCCACTAAGTACAGACCCCCTCCATCAGTATAGACACCCTCCTCAGTGCAGACCCCCCTCCTTCAGTATAGATACCCCCTCAGTGCAGACCCCCTCCATCAGTATAGACCCCCCTCAGTGCAGAGCCCCTCCATCAGTGCAGGCCCCCTCCATCAGTATAGACACCCCCCTCAGTTCAAACCCCCTCCATCAGCATAGGCCCCCTTAGTGCAGTCCCCCCTCCATCAGTATAGACCCCCTTTCAGTATAGACACCCCCTCAGTGCAGACCCCCCTCCATCATTATAGACCCCCCTTAGTGCAGACCCCCTCCATCAGTATAGACCCCCTCAGTGCAAACTCCCTCCATCAGCATAGACCCCCCCAACAGTGCAGATCCCCATCCGTGCAGACCCCTTCCATCCAGGGATGTATAAGGGTCGCAGAAGTCGCCATTGTGACTGGGCCCCATGCTGCAGGGAGCCCATGTGCCCCCCCCCCGCCTAAATTGTTAGAGCGGTGGCTGCATATGGGACCGAGCTCCCGTTCTCAGCCAATGGGTAAAACGACAGTGCAGGAGCTCGATCCCATGGTGTTTAAACTGAAAATGAAAGCAAGGGAGAGGTGTCTTGTTGCACAGTGTGTGCTCTCTGCCTCCCCCTACATCGCAGTACCCGATGTTTCATCAGATTTTGTAATGGAAGTGACGTTCTGTCACCACCATCTTGGTAAACCCCGCACTAGTCCACAGTAAGGATACAGTGAGAAGGCTACAAGTGGACATCTTGTTACACCCACTGGAGTCTTGCATTTCACACCTATTTTTACCAGCAAATGGCCACCAATGTAATGGGGGTTTACACTGACCACTAATGTAATAGAAGTATTCACAGTAACCACCAATGTAAGGAGGGATTTACACTGACCACCAATGTAAGGGGGACCTTCACACTGGCCACCAATGTAAGGGGGACATTCACACTGGCTGCTAGTGTGAATAAACTGATTCTACACCAAGCCCCAATGTACAGAGAATATTTACACTGACAGCCAATGTAACTAAGACATTTAGCCTGCGTTCACATTTGTGTGTGTCAGGAACGCATGCAAAATCACGTTCCTGACACCACAGAAACAGAAACATGTTGCCCTTTAGCAGATACACAGCAGTGCTATTAATTGTTAATGACACCCTAACACATCTGCTGACATGTGCCTTGGCACCGTGTGATTTTGAAAAATGGTTTGGGACTTTCTTCCGCATTTGTAGCGCATAGAGCAGCACATTGAAATGAATGGGCTGCCCTACACGTGACCTACAACTTTATCCACCCTGTCAGTACATCTTTGCATACTAAAACCCCTGCTAACCTCTGCACCCCAAACCTCCCCCATCCTCTCCACTCCAATCCCCCTCCCCTTTAACTCTACCTGCCTCCTCTGCTCATCTTTCCACCCACCTTCCTTACCTCTATACATCCCCTCCTTGCTCACCTGTGCACCCCAAACTGTAATTCCTTCTCTGCCTACCTCTGCACACCCCACACTACCCCCCCCCCACTAATTTGCTTACCTTTGCAGAACAAGCTGATGTTAGGCTTAATGACCACAGTTGTAGGCAGGACTTTCAAGCATGCCCCTTTATCTCCCCAGTGGGCAGCATTCAGTATAGGTGATGGTGGATATGACCTCAGGGGGGCATGATATACATATGAATACTGCCTCTATTTACAGACCACAGACAGCACAGTGGTGTAGTGGGTAGCACTTTCACCTATCAGCAATAGGGTCGCTGGTTCAAACCCCAACCATGACACCATCTGCCTGGAGTTTGCATGTTCTCCCTGTGCCTGCGTGGGTTTCCTCTGGGTACTTTGGTTTCCTCCCACACTCCAAAAGACATGCTGGTAGGTTAATTAGATACTGTCGAAAAAATTGACCAAATATGTGTATGTGTTTGCAAGCAAGCCCATGGGGAAAAGGACCGTGCTATACTGCAGATGGACACTGGTGGCAAAAAGCGCCCTAAAGCTATTCAGTTTGCATAGGTAGCTCTATACAAGTCACTCATTTATTCACATATCAATCATGCCGCTATTTACATATCAATGCCGGTATTTACATGTAAACACGGGGTCTGTAGGTGAGTCATCTGTACACAACAATAGGGCAGAGCTGGGCAGCAATAGTAACAGAACTAACTTCACACTGAGATATCAGGACACAGCATGGGACTAAAACCTCAAGGGAAGAGGGAATTTAACCTGGGATAGCTGGCAAGTATGAGGAAGCTGCTTTGGGGCCCAGGACAGCTGCCCCTTTTGCCCTGCCTTAAAGACAGCCCTGCCTGTGGTCTGATGAGACCAAGATAAACGTATTTGGTTCAGATGGTGCCAAGCGTGTGGCGGCAACCAGGTGAGGAGTACAAAGACAAGTGTGTCTTGTCTACAGTCAAGCATGGTGGTGGCAGTGTTATGGTCTGGGGCTGCATGAGTGCTGCCGGCACTGGGGAGCTACAGTTCATTGAGGAAACCATGAATGCCAACATGTACTGTGACATACTGAAGCAGAGCATGATCCCCCTCCCTTTCGAGGACTGGGACGCAGGGCAATATTCCAACATGATAATGACCCCAAACACACCTCCAAGACGACCACTGCCTTGCTGAAGAAGCTGAGGGTAAAGGTGATGGAGTGGCCAAGCATGTCTTCAGACCTAAACGGACGCTAAGCCTTCCTCTGTGTGTGTGTGTGGAGGACGGACGCTGAGCCTTCCTCTGTGTGTGTGGAGGACGGATGCTGAGCCTTCCTCTGTGTGTGTGGAGGACGGACGCTGAGCCTTCCTCTGTGTGTGAAGGACGGACGCTGAGACTTCCTCTGTGTGTGTGGAGGACGGACGCTGAGCCTTCCTCTATGTGTGTGAAGAACGGACGCTGAGCCTTCCTCTGTGTGTGTGTGTGTGGAGGACAGACGCTGAGCTTTCCTCTGTGTGTGTGGAGAACGGACGCTGAGCCTTCCTCTGTGTGTGTGGAGGACAGACGCTGAGCTTTCCTCTGTGTGTGTGGAGGACGGACGCTGAGCCTTCCTCTGTGTGTGTGGAGGACGGACGCTGAGCCTTCCTCTGTGTGTGTGTGTGTGGAGGACAGACGCTGAGCTTTCCTCTGTGTGTGTGGAGGACGGACGCTGAGCCTTTCTCTGTGTGTGTGGAGGACGGACACTGAGCCTTCCTCTGTGTGTGTGGAGGACGGACGCTGAGCCTTCCTCTGTGTGTGTGGAGGACGGACGCTGAGCCTTCCTCTGTGTGTGTGGAGGACGGACACTGAGCCTTCCTCTGTGTGTGTGGAGGACGGACGCTGAGCCTTCCTCTGTGTGTGTGGAGGACGGACGCTGAGCCTTCCTCTGTGTGTGGAGGACGGACGCTGAGCCTTCCTCTGTGTGTGGAGGACGGACGCTGAGCCTTCCTCTGTGTGTGTGGAGGACGGACGCTGAGCCTTTCTGTGTGTGTGTGTGGAGGACGGACGCTGAGCCTTCCTCTGTGTGTGTGGAGGACGGACGCTGAGCCTTCCTGTGTGTGTGTGTGGAGGACGGACGCTGAGCCTTCCTCTGTGTGTGGAGGACGGACGCTGAGCCTTCCTCTGTGTGTGTGGAGGATGGACGCTGAGCCTTCCTCTGTGTGTGTGTGGAGGACGGACGCTGAGCCTTCCTCTGTGTGTGTGGAGGACGGATGCTGAGCCTTCCTCTGTGTGTATGGAGGACGGACGCTGAGCCTTCCTCTGTGTGTGTGGAGGATGGAGGCTGAGCCTTCCTCTGTGTGTGTGTGTGGAGGACGGAGGCTGAGCCTTCCTCTGTGTGTGTGGAGGACGGACGCCAAGCCTTCCTCTGTGTGTGGAGGATGGACGCTGAGCCTTCCTCTGTGTGTGGAGGACGGACGCTGAGCCTTCCTCTGTGTGTGTGGAGGATGGACGCTGAGCCTTCCTCTGTGTGTGTGTGGAGGACGGATGCTGAGCCTTCCTCTGTGTGTATGGAGGACGGACGCTGAGCCTTCCTCTGTGTGTGTGGAGGATGGAGGCTGAGCCTTCCTCTGTGTGTGTGTGGAGGACGGAGGCTGAGCCTTCCTCTGTGTGTGTGGAGGACGGACGCTAAGCCTTCCTCTGTGTGTGGAGGACGGACGCTGAGCCTTCCTCTGTGTGTGGAGGATGGGGGCTGAGCCTTCCTCTGTGTGTGTGGAGGATGGGGGCTGAGCCTTCCTCTGTGTGTGTGTGGAGGACAGACGCTGAGCCTTCCTCTGTGTGTGTGGAGGACAGACGCTGAGCCTTCCTCTGTGTGTGTGGAGGACGGACGCTGAGCCTTCCTCTGGGTGTGTGGAGGACGGACGCTGAGCCTTCCTCTGTGTGTGTGGAGGACGGATGCTGAGCCTTCCTCTGTGTGTGTGGAGGACGGACGCTGAGCCTTCCTCTGTGTGTGTGTGTGTGGAGGACGGACGCTGAGCCTTCCTCTGTGTGTGTGGAGGACGGACGCTGAGCCTTCCTCTGTGTGTGTGGAGGACGGACGCTGAGCCTTCCTCTGTGTGTGGAGGACGGACGCTGAGCCTTCCTCTGTGTGTGTGGAGGACGGACGCTGAGCCTTCCTCTGTGTGTGTGGAGGACGGACGCTGAGCCTTCCTCTGTGTGTGTAGAGGACGGACGCTGAGCCTTCCTCTGTGTGTGGAGGACGGACGCTGAGCCTTCTTCTGTGTGTGTGTGTGGAGGACGGACGCTGAGCCTTCCTCTGTGTGTGTGTGTGGAGGACGGACGCTGAGCCTTCCTCTGTGTGTGTGTGTGGAGGACGGACGCTGAGCCTTCCTCTGTGTGTGTGTGTGGAGGACGGACGCTGAGTCTTCCTCTGTGTGTGTGTGGAGGATGGACGCTGAGTCTTCCTCTGTGTGTGTGGAGGACGGACGCTGAGCCTTCCTCTGTGTGTGTGGAGGACGGACGCTGAGCCTTCCTCTGTGTGTGTGTGTGTGTGTGGAGGACGGACGCTGAGTCTTCCTCTGTGTGTGTGGAGGACGGACGCTGAGCCTTCCTCTGTGTGTGTGGAGGACGGACGCTGAGCCTTCCTCTGTGTGTGTGGAGGACGGACGCTGAGCCTTCCTCTGTGTGTGGAGGACGGACGCTGAGCCTTCCTCTGTGTGTGTGGAGGACGGACGCTGAGCCTTCCTCTGTGTGTGTGGAGGACGGACGCTGAGCCTTCCTCTGTGTGTGTGGAGGACGGACGCTGAGCCTTCCTCTGTGTGTGGAGGACGGACGCTGAGCCTTCTTCTGTGTGTGTGGAGGACGGACGCTGAGCCTTCCTCTGTGTGTGTGTGTGGAGGACGGACGCTGAGTCTTCCTCTGTGTGTGTGGAGGACGGACGCTGAGCCTTCCTCTGTGTGTGTGGAGGACGGATGCTGAGCCTTCCTCTGTGTGTGTGTGTGGAGGACGGACGCTGAGTCTTCCTCTGTGTGTGTGGAGGACGGACGCTGAGCCTTCCTCTGTGTGTGTGGAGGACGGACGCTGAGCCTTCCTCTGTGTGTGTGGAGGACGGACGCTGAGCCTTCCTCTGTGTGTGTGGAGGACGGACGCTGAGCCTTCCTCTGTGTGTGTGGAGGACGGACGCTGAGCCTTCCTCTGTGTGTGTGTGTGTGGAGGACGGACGCTGAGTCTTCCTCTGTGTGTGTGGAGGACGGACGCTGAGCCTTCCTCTGTGTGTGTGGAGGACGGACGCTGAGCCTTCCTCTGTGTGTGTGTGTGGAGGACGGACGCTGAGCCTTCCTCTGTGTGTGTGTGGAGGACGGACGCTGAGTCTTCCTCTGTGTGTGTGTGGAGGATGGACGCTGAGTCTTCCTCTGTGTGTGTGGAGGACGGACGCTGAGCCTTCCTCTGTGTGTGTGTGGAGGACGGACGCTGAGCCTTCCTCTGTGTGTGTGGAGGACGGACGCTGAGCCTTCCTCTGTGTGTGTGTGGAGGACGGACGCTGAGCCTTCCTCTGTGTTTGTGTGGAGGACGGACGCTGAGCCTTCCTCTGTGTGTATGTGTGGAGGACAGACGCTGAGCCTTCCTCTGTGTGTGTGTGGAGGACGGACGCTGAGCCTTCCTCTGTGTGTGTGTGGAGGACGGACGCTGAGCCTTCCTCTGTGTGTGTGTGGAGGACGGACGCTGAGCCTTCCTCTGTGTGTGTGTGGAGGACGGACGCTGAGCCTTCCTCTGTGTGTGTGTGGAGGACGGACGCTGAGCCTTCCTCTGTGTGTGTGGAGGACGGACGCTGAGCCTTCCTCTGTGTGTGTGGAGGACAGACGCTGAGCCTTCCTCTGTGTGTGTGGAGGACGGACGCTGAGTCTTCCTCTGTGTGTGTGGAGGACGGACGCTGAGCCTTCCTCTGTGTGTGTGGAGGACGGACGCTGAGCCTTCCTCTGTGTGTGTGTGTGTGGAGGACGGACGCTGAGTCTTCCTCTGTGTGTGTGGAGGACGGACGCTGAGCCTTCCTCTGTGTGTGTGTGTGTGGAGGACGGACGCTGAGTCTTCCTCTGTGTGTGTGGAGGACGGACGCTGAGCCTTCCTCTGTGTGTGTGTGGAGGACGGACGCTGAGCCTTCCTCTGTGTGTGTGGAGGACGGACGCTGAGCCTTCCTCTGTGTGTGTGGAGGATGGACGCTGAGCCTTCCTCTGTGTGTGTGTGGAGGACGGATGCTGAGCCTTCCTCTGTGTGTATGGAGGACGGACGCTGAGCCTTCCTCTGTGTGTGTGGAGGATGGAGGCTGAGCCTTCCTCTGTGTGTGTGTGGAGGACGGAGGCTGAGCCTTCCTCTGTGTGTGTGGAGGACGGACGCTAAGCCTTCCTCTGTGTGTGGAGGACGGACGCTGAGCCTTCCTCTGTGTGTGGAGGATGGGGGCTGAGCCTTCCTCTGTGTGTGTGTGGAGGACAGACGCTGAGCCTTCCTCTGTGTGTGTGGAGGACAGACGCTGAGCCTTCCTCTGTGTGTGTGGAGGACGGACGCTGAGCCTTCCTCTGGGTGTGTGGAGGACGGACGCTGAGCCTTCCTCTGTGTGTGTGTGTGTGGAGGACGGACGCTGAGCCTTCCTCTGTGTGTGTGGAGGACGGACGCTGAGCCTTCCTCTGTGTGTGTGGAGGACGGACGCTGAGCCTTCCTCTGTGTGTGGAGGACGGACGCTGAGCCTTCCTCTGTGTGTGTGGAGGACGGACGCTGAGCCTTCCTCTGTGTGTGTGGAGGACGGACGCTGAGCCTTCCTCTGTGTGTGTAGAGGACGGACGCTGAGCCTTCCTCTGTGTGTGGAGGACGGACGCTGAGCCTTCTTCTGTGTGTGTGTGTGGAGGACGGACGCTGAGCCTTCCTCTGTGTGTGTGTGTGGAGGACGGACGCTGAGCCTTCCTCTGTGTGTGTGTGTGGAGGACGGACGCTGAGCCTTCCTCTGTGTGTGTGTGTGGAGGACGGACGCTGAGTCTTCCTCTGTGTGTGTGTGGAGGATGGACGCTGAGTCTTCCTCTGTGTGTGTGGAGGACGGACGCTGAGCCTTCCTCTGTGTGTGTGGAGGACGGACGCTGAGCCTTCCTCTGTGTGTGTGTGTGTGTGTGGAGGACGGACGCTGAGTCTTCCTCTGTGTGTGTGGAGGACGGACGCTGAGCCTTCCTCTGTGTGTGTGGAGGACGGACGCTGAGCCTTCCTCTGTGTGTGTGGAGGACGGACGCTGAGCCTTCCTCTGTGTGTGGAGGACGGACGCTGAGCCTTCCTCTGTGTGTGTGGAGGACGGACGCTGAGCCTTCCTCTGTGTGTGTGGAGGACGGACGCTGAGCCTTCCTCTGTGTGTGTGGAGGACGGACGCTGAGCCTTCCTCTGTGTGTGTGGAGGACGGACGCTGAGCCTTCCTCTGTGTGTGTGTGAAGGACGGATGCTGAGCCTTCCTCTGTGTGTGTGTGGAGGACGGACGCTGAGCCTTCCTCTGTGTGTGTGTGGAGGACGGACGCTGAGCCTTCCTCTCTGTGTGTGGAGGACGGACGCTGAGCCTTCCTCTGTGTGTGTGTGGAGGACGGACGCTGAGCCTTCCTCTCTGTGTGTGGAGGATGGACGCTGAGCCTTCCTTTGTGTGTGGAGGACGGACGCTGAGCCTTCCTCTGTGTGTGTGTGGAGGACGGACGCTGAGCCTTCCTCTGTGTGTGTGTGTGTGGAGGACGGACGCTGAGCCTTCCTCTGTGTGTGTGGAGGACGGACGCTGAGCCTTCCTCTGTCTGTGTGGAGGACGGACGCTGAGCCTTCCACTGTGTGTGTGTGGAGGACGGACGCTGAGCCTTCCTCTGTGTGTGTGGAGGACGGACGCTGAGCCTTCCTCTGTGTGTGTGGAGGACGGACGCCGAGGCTTCCTCTGTGTGTGTGTGTGGAGGACGGACGCTGAGCCTTCCTCTGTGTGTGTGGAGGACGGACGCTGAGCCTTCCTCTGTGTGTGTGGAGGACGGACGCTGAGCCTTCCTCTGTGTGTGTGGAGGACGGACGCTGAGCCTTCCTCTGTGTGTGTGGAGGACGGACGCTGAGCCTTCCTCTGTGTGTGTGTGTGGAGGACGGACGCTGAGCCTTCCTCTGTGTGTGTGGAGGACGGACGCTGAGCCTTCCTCTGTGTGTGTGGAGGACGGACGCTGAGCCTTCCTCTGTGTGTGTGTGTGTGTGTGGAGGACGGACGCTGAGCTTTCCTCTGTGTGTGTGTGGAGGACGGACGCTGAGCCTTCCTCTGTGTGTGTGTGTGTGGAGGACAGACGCTGAGCCTTCCTCTGTGTGTGTGGAGGACGGACGCTGAGCCTTCCTCTGTGTGTGTGGAGGACGGACGCTGAGCCTTCCTCTGTGTGTGTGTGGAGGACGGACGCTGAGCCTTCCTCTGTGTGTGTGGAGGACAGACGCTGAGCCTTCCTCTGTGTGTGTGTGTGGAGGACGGACGCTGAGCCTTCCTCTGTGTGTGTGTGGAGGACGGACGCTGAGCCTTCCTCTGTGTGTGTGTGGAGGACGGACGCTGAGCCTTCCTCTGTGTGTGTGTGGAGGACGGACGCTGAGCCTTCCTCTGTGTGTGTGGAGGACGGATGCTGAGCCTTCCTCTGTGTGTGTGTGGAGGAGGGACGCTGAGCCTTCCTCTGTGTGTGTGTGTGGAGGATGGACGCTGAGCCTTCCTCTGTGTGTGTGTGGAGGACGGACGCTGAGCCTTCCTCTGTGTGTGTGTGGAGGACGGACGCTGAGCCTTCCTCTGTGTGTGTGGAGGATGGACGCTGAGCCTTCCTCTGTGTGTGTGGAGGACGGACGCTGAGCCTTCCTCTGTGTGTGTGTGGAGGACGGACGCTGAGCCTTCCTCTGTGTGTGTGGAGGACGGACGCTGAGCCTTCCTCTGTGTGTGTGGAGGACGGACGCTGAGCCTTCCTCTGTGTGTGTGGAGGACGGACGCTGAGCCTTCCTCTGTGTGTGTGTGGAGGACGGACGCTGAGCCTTCCTCTGTGTGTGTGGAGGACGGACGCTGAGCCTTCCTCTGTGTGTGTGGAGGACGGACGCTGAGCCTTCCTCTGTGTGTGTGTGTGGAGGACGGATGCTGAGCCTTCCTCTGTGTGTGTGTGGAGGACGGACGCTGAGCCTTCCTCTGTGTGTGTGTGGAGGACGGACGCTGAGCCTTCCTCTGTGTGTGTGTGTGTGGAGGACGGACGCTGAGCCTTCCTCTCTGTGTGTGGAGGACGGACGCTGAGCCTTCCTCTGTGTGTGTGTGGAGGACGGACGCTGAGCCTTCCTCTGTGTGTGTGGAGGACGGACGCTGAGCATTCCTCTGTGTGTGTGGAGGACGGACGCTGAGCCTTCCTCTGTGTGTGTGTGGAGGACGGACGCTGAGCCTTCCTCTGTGTGTGTGTGGAGGACGGACGCTGAGCCTTCCTCTGTGTGTGTGGAGGACGGACGCTGAGCCTTCCTCTGTGTGTGTGGAGGACGGATGCTGAGCCTTCCTCTGTGTGTGTGTGGAGGAGGGACGCTGAGCCTTCCTCTGTGTGTGTGTGTGGAGGACGGACGCTGAGCCTTCCTCTGTGTGTGTGTGGAGGACGGACGCTGAGCCTTCCTCTGTGTGTGTGGAGGATAGACGCTGAGCCTTCCTCTGTGTGTGTGGAGGACGGACGCTGAGTCTTCCTCTGTGTGTGTGTGGAGGACGGACGCTGAGCCTTCCTCTGTGTGTGTGGAGGACGGACGCTGAGCCTTCCTCTGTGTGTGTGTGGAGGACGGACGCTGAGCCTTCCTCTGTGTGTGTGGAGGACGGACGCTGAGCCTTCCTCTGTGTGTGTGGAGGACGGACGCTGAGCCTTCCTCTGTGTGTGTGTGAAGGACGGATGCTGAGCCTTCCTCTGTGTGTGTGTGGAGGACGGACGCTGAGCCTTCCTCTGTGTGTGTGTGGAGGACGGACGCTGAGCCTTCCTCTCTGTGTGTGGAGGACGGACGCTGAGCCTTCCTCTGTGTGTGTGTGGAGGACGGACGCTGAGCCTTCCTCTGTGTGTGTGTGTGTGGAGGACGGACGCTGAGCCTTCCTCTGTGTGTGTGGAGGACGGACGCTGAGCCTTCCTCTGTGTGTGTGGAGGACGGACGCTGAGCCTTCCTCTGTGTGTGTGGAGGACGGACGCCGAGGCTTCCTCTGTGTGTGTGTGTGGAGGACGGACGCTGAGCCTTCCTCTGTGTGTGTGGAGGACGGACGCTGAGCCTTCCTCTGTGTGTGTGGAGGACGGACGCTGAGCCTTCCTCTGTGTGTGTGGAGGACGGACGCTGAGCCTTCCTCTGTGTGTGTGGAGGACGGACGCTGAGCCTTCCTCTGTGTGTGTGGAGGACGGACGCTGAGCCTTCCTCTGTGTGTGTGGAGGACGGACGCTGAGCCTTCCTCTGTGTGTGTGTGTGGAGGACGGACGCTGAGCCTTCCTCTGTGTGTGTGGAGGACGGACGCTGAGCCTTCCTCTGTGTGTGTGGAGGACGGACGCTGAGCCTTCCTCTGTGTGTGTGTGTGTGTGTGGAGGACGGACGCTGAGCCTTCCTCTGTGTGTGTGTGTGTGTGTGGAGGACGGACGCTGAGCTTTCCTCTGTGTGTGTGTGGAGGACGGACGCTGAGCCTTCCTCTGTGTGTGTGTGTGTGGAGGACAGACGCTGAGCCTTCCTCTGTGTGTGTGGAGGACGGACGCTGAGCCTTCCTCTGTGTGTGTGGAGGACGGACGCTGAGCCTTCCTCTGTGTGTGTGGAGGACGGACGCTGAGCCTTCCTCTGTGTGTGTGTGGAGGACGGACGCTGAGCCTTCCTCTGTGTGTGTGGAGGACGGATGCTGAGCCTTCCTCTGTGTGTGTGTGTGGAGGACGGACGCTGAGCCTTCCTCTGTGTGTGTGGAGGACAGATGCTGAGCCTTCCTCTGTGTGTGTGTGTGGAGGACGGACGCTGAGCCTTCCTCTGTGTGTGTGGAGGACAGATGCTGAGCCTTCCTCTGTGTGTGTGTGTGGAGGACGGACGCTGAGCCTTCCTCTGTGTGTGTGTGGAGGACGGACGCTGAGCCTTCCTCTGTGTGTGTGTGGAGGACGGACGCTGAGCCTTCCTCTGTGTGTGTGTGGAGGACGGACGCTGAGCCTTCCTCTGTGTGTGGAGGACGGACGCTGAGCCTTCCTCTGTGTGTGTGGAGGACGGATGCTGAGCCTTCCTCTGTGTGTGTGTGGAGGAGGGACGCTGAGCCTTCCTCTGTGTGTGTGGAGGATGGACGCTGAGCCTTCCTCTGTGTGTGTGGAGGACGGACGCTGAGCCTTCCTCTGTGTGTGTGGAGGACGGACGCTGAGCCTTCCTCTGTGTGTGTGTGGAGGACAGACGCTGAGCCTTCCTCTGTGTGTGTGGAGGACGGACGCTGAGCCTTCCTCTGTGTGTGTGGAGGACGGACGCTGAGCCTTCCTCTGTGTGTGTGGAGGACGGACGCTGAGCCTTCCTCTGTGTGTGTGTGGAGGACGGACGCTGAGCCTTCCTCTGTGTGTGTGGAGGACGGACGCTGAGCCTTCCTCTGTGTGTGTGTGGAGGACGGACGCTGAGCCTTCCTCTGTGTGTGTGTGTGGAGGACGGACGCTGAGCCTTCCTCTGTGTGTGTGTGTGGAGGACGGACGCTGAGCCTTCCTCTGTGTGTGTGGAGGACGGACGCTGAGCCTTCCTCTGTGTGTGTGTGGAGGACGGACGCTGAGCCTTCCTCTGTGTGTGTGGAGGACGGACGCTGAGCCTTCCTCTGTGTGTGTGGAGGACGGACGCTGAGTCTTCCTCTGTGTGTGGAGGACAGTGATTATCAGTGCAGTCCCTCCAGTGCTTCCAATGTGTGCACACCAGTGCTGCCAATCAGTGAGGCCTTAGCCATTAGCTCACATCAATGAAGGAGAAAAATTACCTGTTTGCAAAATTTTATAACAAACTATGAAAAGTTTATTTATTTATTTACGTCTTTTTTTCATTTTTTTAATAAAAATAACAGTGGTAGTTAAATACGCCAAAAGAAGCTTTATTTGTGTGAAAAAAAAATATATACAATTTTCATTTGGGAACAGTGTTGCATGGCTGCGCAATTGTCATTCAAAGTGTGAGCATTAAAAGCTGAAAATTGGCCTGGGCAAGGAGGTGAAACTGCTGGTAGACAAGTGGTTAAAAGAGAAGTATAGTTTTTTCGTTTGTTTTTTGATTCGTACTTCCCTAGATGGATGCTGTATCTGTCCCCCGGCGCCTCTAACATTGAAAACCAAGCCATCGAACACCACCGATCGCTCTTTTCTCACAGCTCTGTGGGCAGAGAGCTGGTGACTGCTCATTGGAGTGCTGGGCTGTGGAGGGGGTGGAGCAGCCAGCTCAGGCTCTCAGCGGCTTGCGGAGAGGCTGAACCAGATCTCGGTCCAGGGATCTGGCAGATCCCGACTCTGTGTTTGTGATGACGCCGAGCCTGGACCGACTCTGTGATGTCAGAAGAGAGCGGACTTCAGCCCACTCTCTGCTGAAAACAGCAGTACAAAATGTACTGCACTCCTGTGATCCATAGAAGTGTAAACTATAGAGCTTTCCCCGTACTTCTCCTTTAATGCGGTTGCACAGTTTGCAGTGTTTTTTGCTCCCTTAATTGGGTCCCTGTAATCACAATGAAATTTCATGCTGATCATTTTATGTCTGAGGTCAAGTGATGGCTTGAAGACCAGCATTAGTGTTCATTCGATTTTTATTCAGTGTTTTATCTTCCGGTATAGCAGAACACAAATCCATTCCTGTATAATGAGCAAAGAAGAAGTGTGTTAGGGACTTTAACGAAGCCATGTCCTGGTGAGGCCATGTGTTTCCATCCCATTTGATTCAAAAGGAGGAGAGCAAAGGGGGTGGGACTTTGTGTGAAGCACAAGGTAGCAACAGAATTGCTTGGTGAATATGTAGGAATTTTATTGATAATAAACAATAATACATACATAGAATACTGGTACATAGATATGGACATGGTATCAGAAGGTTAATATTCAGCACATTAATAATAACAATAGTAGCTCAAGATAAAACAACAATAACATTTCCAGAGTTCACCAAGAACAAAATTGGGTAAAAATATAGACACAGTAGGGCCTGCAGGACCTATTGCCTCCCTAGGCCTGTGAGTAGAGGTAGTACGGTAGTATCTTGCAGTTCAAGTAAATATGGGTAGGGGCACGGCAATTGGTAGCTCTACGCATTTTGTGGTTTTTGAGCCACTCATCAGGAGCAAGGCACGTAATGATTCTATAATGAAATAGTGATATACGGGTAAACAGATTGAAGTAATGAAAAACATGGACAGGGGAAGGGTAAATAAGCCCTGCACAGTGTACATGTTAACTTACTCAGATAATTTGATTGGTGGTAAGGTGGCCGGGCGTCACAGCCATCCAGGAACACCCCCAACCAGGAGCTGAGGTAGGCAGCTCAGGAAAGACAACCCATGCAGGCTGAAGCCAGGGCAGGCATGGAGACAGCGGGGCACTCCTGTGGAGGAAGTGAAAAATGGTGGGGTGAGCCAAGGAGTCAGTGGGGAGGTGAATGAGATGGACAATGGGTAGAGGGCCCGTGCTGGTGAGGGAAAAAATATCCATATCTATGTACCAGTATTGTATGTATGTATTATTGTTTATTATCAATAAAATTCCTACATATTCACCAAGCAATTCTGTTGCTACCTTGTGCTTAACACAAAGTCCCGCCCCCTTCACAAATCCATTCCTGCTCGGGGCAGACTGCTGACCAGGACTTGGCAGTAGGGTGAGCCATAGAAGGTGCACAGAGTACTTTGTGGAGTCATAGAGATCCAGGATACCCAGTGACACAGAAGGGAGAGGATTTAGAGCAGCTGCTTATTCAGCCTTAGTAGGAGCCCATAGAAGGACCAAGGTGCAGGGCCTAAGACGTTGTGTGGTATTCAATGAGCACCCCACACAAGGTGAAGTTGCTAATGGACGACACACAAGTTGAAGCCCTCTCACCCAAACCTAAAGCTATGGAAGATCAGGCACAGAGATACTAGAGAGAATCTTTTACTGCACTGAGATCACAGGTGTAAGAGAGACAACACATAGGCTGTAGACGGGAGTACATGGGGGGGGGGGTTACAGTAGCACAAGGAAAGAATGACAGGGAATGGGTGCCATGGAGGAACCATGTTGTAAGGAGAGAAACAAAGACATGGTCACTTTGCCATGAATAGGTGAGGTGACATTATCTCTATAAGACACTATGACAGTCAGTGCATCTATACTCAGATGTATCTTATTACTGTATCAAACGGCTGTAACCCGGGGCAACTAGGACTCAAGGCTATCCATGGGGCTCTGATTTGATTATGACCAGATCCATCTGGAATATTGAATACAGCCTTCATCCATTTGAATGTTTAGCCTTGTATTGATGGAATTACACTGTCATCAGTCCTCTGTTTGTGACCCCCGGGTTTTCAGACATTACCTTGACATATTAGAATATTTACGCCCTCAAGTGTCTCCTGTGTCCGCTGTGGGGGAGGGGATTACCTTTGGGTGCCTCAACAGGTAGTGCTTTGTGTTCCGCTGGTCCTCATTGATGGAAATGATCGACTCCTCCTGAGGAAGTGGTTGTAGTCACGAAACATGTAGAGGATTACGTCAAGACATACATCTCAGCTCCCCATATTACCAATGGGGTTTATTCGTTCCTTTGGAAACATCTGTATTCACCATCTACAGTTGTATTTAACTGCCTATCAATTTATGTATAATTGTTTTTAATCATGTCCTTTTCTTAAATAAATTGCTAAATTTTATTATAACCTTTGCCTTATCCATGGATACCGTGATAGTCCTAATCCTCTTCTATGCCTGGGGCATGCTTGGAGCAGCCCCGGGTATTTCTTTCCAATAGTCCATTACAAAGGATGATGGTACCCGACCCCACCCTTAGACATAATTGATCGAGGTAACCCTTTCTATTTACTGTATTATGTGGGTAACCTGGTAAAGAAGTAGACTTTTTATTGGCTCAGTGATGCTGTACTCTTGTTGATCATCCAATCAAACGCAAAGGATGTAGTGTATTTATTGGCGTATAACACTCACTTTTTCACCATGAAAGTTGGGTGCAAATAGCGTGTGTGTGTGTTATACGCCAATACTTCAATTTTAGCTGCCTTGGAGGGGACAGGGAGGGGGACGGGACAAGTGCCATCAGATTACATACAGTGAGAATCTCCTGTTTACTTGGCGGCCTCTCTAATAGGAAGTCCCGTCTCCTGGGCTGCCATTGGACCACTGTTCTGCCTATCATAGGAGATTCTCACTGTATGTAATCTGTCGGCACTCGTCCCGCCCCCCTCCCTGTCTCCTCTAGGCTGCAGATGGGCATTGTTCAGGCTGCACTGATGGCAATGGTGAGGCTGCATTGATGTGGACTGGTGAGGCTGCATTGATGGCACTTGTGAGGCTGCAGATGGGCATTAATCAGGCTGCATTGATGGCAATGGTGAGGCTGCATTGATGGCAATGGTGAGGCTGCAGATGGGCACTGACCCTTATTTTGCTTCAAAGTCCCTTATTTAAAATTAAAGTTTTTTTCCTGAAACTCCCCTCTTAAAATGAATGTGCGTGTTATACGCTGATAAATACAGTAATTTTTTTTATTCTCTGCATATAATTGGGTGTTCGGTGTGAACAATGTATTCACCCCTGACATCTCATTCACCGTGGCATATCCACAGCAAAATAAATACACCAAACAAAAGTAATTATGAATAAACTGTTTTAAACCTAGAAGTAAAAAGAAAGCAAAAAAGATTTACAAAAAAGGTACATTTATATCTGAACACAGAGTTTGATAAAAAAAAAAATCAAGTTAATTATAAAGTGCATAAAAGAATTCCCTCATAGAAGTCCATACCTTGTTATACATATAACTGATCAGTCATTGTTCTATAATCTTGCAATCAAAATGTGAAGAATGTCTAAGAAAAATAAAAAGATTCATGGAGCAGCACTGGAACCCCAGACCCCATCGTACAGATGTAACAGTTGTGTAACCAAAGACTCCAACGTGGCCTCCTCTATCTGGTGTATAGCAAGACTTGTCCTTCCACAATGGCTATGGTACTTTCCAGCTGGGAATCTACAGTAGATCATCTCATCCATATAAAGCTCATTCCCTAAGGATCATGTGAAGCGAATGAGCTCAACTACATGTGGGGCTTTGTTTTACCACCTCAAACGTGTGCCTTCAGAGGAAGGAACCTTCCAAACATTTCCCAATCCAGCCGTGTTCACTACTTCAATCTCCACCACTTTATGTTTTTTTTTTAGTAAAATACGAAGTCCACTTACTCTGTCCAGCTCCCCTCCCCCTCCACAAATCACCAATATGATAGAATTACCAAAACCTACCTGTAAAGTTGGATTTACACTTACCTTAACCTTGTTTTCTGCCTGTGGAGCCTAGGTGAGGAGGACATCACATTCCTTCCATCTAGATCTCGGGGAATACAAAGCACTGAAATCTCATGAGAAGATGATCTTGCAATGGATTGAAGTATCTTCTCTGCTCTCCCTTCCCCAGGAATCCTCCTTAAAGTGGAACTTCAGTCATTTTTTTCATCTATTAAATCTTCTGCCCTTATTGTTTTAACTTTGGATAGTAAAACATTTTTTTTCTGCCAGTAAATCCCTTATACAGCCCACTTCCTGTTTCTTGTCTGGTCATTAGCCCAGGCTTAGGACATCATGCACAGCTCTCTCGCTCTCACTCTCCTGAGAGTTTGCCAGGAAGGGAGGGGGGTGAGTCATAAGTGGGCAAATGAGGGCTGCAGAGCTGGAGGTGTGCCTCTGTAAATCCAGGAAGTGAACAGGCAGCAGCTTCAGCTGCCCACAGTTAAAATGGATGCAGCCAGACTGAGTGGAGGGAGATTTCTGCAGTATATTTGACAAGTACAGAATCACAGAATATATAAAATAATATGCAAAGTGGTTGGAGGGAAGCTTTGTTTCACCCTGATGAAGGGGAAGTTTTGAGTCTCCCAATCACATTGGATTCTTTTCTTGTTATATACACAATAAAAATCTCATGGACTCTTATTAGTACTATGGCAAGGGGCAGAGAGAGGAAACGCTTACCAGTGACCCTTTATAATGGTGTCCACTTTAACATACAATCCGGAGCCATTTTTTTTTCACATTTTGGATGGAGTGGAGAATGGTTAAACCCCCGTCAGTATTCCTGCCATCTGTGTCCCATTGGGGACTCTGTCCTTTAGACACAACGGGAAATGAGAGGATATCCAAAGTAAAGGATAACCCCTGCAAGACAGTTGTGGACAGAACAGGAATAGAGGGAAATCTCTCATTGGGGACACTAGTTCAGATGCCAACTCAAAATTTGGATTTTCCCATGACTCTCCGTGACAATTATCACCAGGAAAATGGAAAGGGCGGATCTCCTCAGAGGTGACACAGACAGCAATAAAACCTGACAGGGGATATAATCCTTCCACACTCCATCCAAAACTAAGAAAATGTTTTGCTTTTAGATACATTTCAAAGTCCAACTGGAACTATTAGTGGATGCAAAAAAAAGGAAAGATTGGAGATTCAAATTTTGCTAAAAATAGACATTACATGTCCCGACCAGCATGATAGGACAGATATTAGGAGACTAATAAAGAGGATCTGTATGTGATGAGAAGCTGTCCTCTTGAACTGGAGTAGAAGGATCCAATCCCAGTGCCAACCCCAGTCCCATCCTCTGCTCCAGGCATGGATCCATTCTCACTGGTGGTGGAATCGTTGTGGTTGGGTTGTCCATATCCAACCTCCCTGACACTCAGAGGAAGAGCTTTAGCTTTTTTTGCAATCTATCTGTAAATAAACACCACCACAGATCAGGAGATTGTATGGAATATTACTGTAAACCACCCCAGGGGGCCCCAATCTTTTATAGTTCTAGCAATAACCCCCCACTTTTCACACCCTTGTTCTTTTATTAACTACTTGCTGCCCCACAGCATACCCATACCAATACCCATACCCATACCATACCACACCAGCTGCAGGCATCATCCCAGTATTGTTTTTTCAGCCAGTGGTCAGCTTTCTTGTAAAAGCAATCCAAGCTAGATTACTTTTACAAGCAGCGGGAGCAGTTGTCATCACCTCCCCCCACCCTTCCGCGGCCTTCCCTGGCTCCCCCTTCCCATCGGGACTGGAAGAGCACCGATAATCTCCATGGTCTAAGAAACCCGAAGCGAAAAGTCTTTCATCACTTCTGGTTTCAATGCCGCATGTCAAACCATTATTGGATAAAAAGCATCGGATCGTACTGATCTTCGTATGATTTGAAGCTATTAAAAACAGCAGAGGAGGGATCTCTCCCAGATCTCAGTAAATCCCCCCCCCCCCATGCTATTGCAAGGGATGTTTACATTTCCTGTGATAATAAAAGTGATTTAAAACAAATGAAAGCAACAGTGTAAAAAAATAAAAATAAATTTTTAAAGCATTCCCATTGACCCTGTGCTTGCGTGCAAAGGCGAATGCATGCGTCTGTCCCGCCTTAGTATGTAAACAGCGATCACACCGCATGTGAGGTATCACCCCCCTAACGTCATATCGAGGACAGTCATTTTAGCACCAAACCTCCTGTGTAACTCTAAAGTGATACAATGTGAAGGCTTTTAAAGGGTCACCTATGGATAATAAAATGTACATAGTTTGTCACTGTTGCACGGGCGTGCGCACATTATAAAACGTGACATGTTTGGTTTCTATTTACTCGGCATAGCATCATCTTTTAGATTTTGCCAAACAATTGGGTATTAGGTTGTGTTTTTGTGCTTTTAAAATTCATTAAAGCATATTTAAAAAAAAAGTAAAAAACAACTGCGCAAATCTCGAGAGACAAAACAAATTGCAACACCCACCATTTTATTCTCCATGGCCTCTGCTTTAAAAACAAGGTATATGATGTTTGGGGGTTTTAAGTAATTTTCTAGTAAAATACAGATTTTTACATGTAAACAAGAAATCGTCACCAAAGGCCTGGTCTTGAAGGGTTAATTAGTAATGAATGGGGTTACAGTGTGCATGCGCACCACGAGACATCAACGGTCTTCTGGTGGCTATCATCTAACCCACTTACTTTGAGCCCAGGCTGTCATGGACACATTCACGAGGGGACTTTATAATGGCAGCCTGTGCTCAATATCAGTGTTGCCAACCGCCCATTAATTTACGGGCAGCCCGTAAATTTCAGCCCATTTACAGGCTGCTTGTAAATGTCATAAAAAAAAGATGGCTGCGGGCCGACAGTGCAACTGCGCATGAACCACTCCGAAGCCTGCCGGGCGTGGAAAAGCCTGTGCACGCGCGCCCATTTTCAGCCGGGCAGGCACATGCGCAGTGACATGATGGATGAAGGGGGCAGAGGAGGACACTGATGTGGAGACTGGAGAGGTGAAAGGGACAGAGGAAGACACTGATGTTGAGAGGTGATATGACGGGGGACAGAGGAGGATACTGATGTAGGTAGATGAAGGGGGAAGGGGACACTACTGTGAGTGGGGTGAAGGGAGGCAGAAGTGGACACTGATGTGAGGGGGTAATATGAAGGGGAGCAGAGGAGGACACTGATGTGGGGGGGTAATATGAAGGGGAGCGCATAATATGAAGGGGAGCAGAGGAGGACACTAATGTGGGGGTGGTAATATGAAGGGGAGCAGAGGAGGACACTGCTGTGGGGGGTGATGTGAAAGGGGGCAGGGAAGGACAGTGCTGGGGGGGTAAATGAGGGTGGTCAGGGAGAGGACTCTGCTTTGGGTGGGTGATGTAAAGGGTGGCAGAGGAGGACACCAATGTGTGGAGGGTGAAGGGGGCAGATTAGGACACTACTGTTGAGGGCAGGGTGATATGTGGGGGACACAGAAGGACACTGCAGTGGGGGATCATGAAGAGGCGCAGAGAAAGACACTACTAAAGGGGGGCAGAGGAGGGCACTACTGTGTGGGGCAGTGTTTCCGATGCCCGTTAAATTATGTGCAGCCTGTAATTTTTCAGCCCATTTTTGGCCTGCCCGTAAAAAAATGGCTATCCGCAGCCTCTGACCACCTCCTGTACCATGTCTATCCAGCCCCTGACCACCTCATGTACCATGTCCATCCAGCCTCTGACCACCTCCTGTACCATGTCCGCAGCCTCTGACCATCTCTTGTCTTATATCATGTCTGCAGTCTGAGGGGTTCTGGAGAGGAGTCAAGAGTGGGAGCGCCACCAGGATGGGGGTCATGGGAGAAGTCAGATGTGTATGAGCCACCAAGCTGGAGCCTTCTGACTGAGCCCTGCATGGTGCACCTAGGAGGAGGTCAGTGACAGCACCACCAGGCCAGTCTGAGGGGGGTCATGTAAGGGGGGAGAGAGTACCATAATGTAGGGGGGGGACCGATATAAAGGTTCCCCCTTATAGCAGGAAACCCCCCCTTAGTGTATGCACTCTGCGGAAAGTGGTCTCTGGTCACCAGAGTCCCCCATATCAGAGTTCCCGGCATTCCCCTTTAAATCAGAGTCTGCAGGATTCCCCCTTACAGTGCAAGGGGGAACTCTGCAGACCCTGATGTAAAGGGGAATGCAGTGGATTCTGATAAAAGGTGGTCTCTGGTCACCAGAGCACCCTTTACATCAGAGTTCCCCCTTAGATCATGATCTGCAGCGTTCCCCTTTATGTCAGAGTTCCCTTGCACTGTAAGGGGGAATCCTACACACTCTGATGTATGGGGGATCACTGTGCTGGCTGGGTTATATTAACCCGACCTTCATGTAAATGGAGAAATATGTTTTTTGACTGTTTAACTTAAGCACATTGCTAATAACACTAGCTACACATTTATAATTTAAATATTGATATTTGCACTGTTTAGCATTAAAAACAGTAATTTTAGGTACTTTTTTTTTTTGCTGTGTTAGTAAATTTCATGATTTTTGCCAGTGAAAAAAAATTGGTGCAGTTTGTAAATTTTGGCATCCTGTCAGTAAATTTCACTTTGGGGGGTTGACAACACTGCTCACTATACTACTGCTCCCATGTCATTACATTAAGGCCATTTAGGTTCAGCTGTAATAACTGCCCACCAGAGAAGAGGAAGGACCCATGATGTCATCACATCTGGTCAGAAGACCCTTGGTGTACATTGCAGGGGAGGGGTTGTTTTTAACATGAGTCAACATTTAGACCCCTTTCACACTGAGCCGCTTTACAGGTGATACATCGCTAAAAATAGCACCTGCATAGCGCCTGTAAAGCGCCACTCCTGTCTCTCCAGCGTGAAAGCCCGAGGCCTCTCACACTGGAGCGGTGCGCTTGCAGGACATTAAAAAAACTCCTGCAAGCACATCTTTGGAGCGGTGAAGGGGAGGTGTATACACAGCTCCTGCCCATTGAAATGAATGGGCAGCGCGGCTATACCGCCGGTGTAGCAGCAGCAGCAGCAGCATCGCTTTGCAATGGTTTATACCCTTTCTCGGGTGCTAGCGGGGGTAAAAGCGCCCCGCTAGCGGCCGACCAGCTCTGTGAAATTGATGGTAAAGCGCCGCTAAAAACCCACCGCCCCAGTGTGAAAGGGGCCTAAAGCATTTATTACCTCAACACTTCATATTCCTGATCTGTGCCTGCTGTACAAAGTCTCATTTTCTCTTTGTATTGCTTCCTTGGTGTGGTCAGTTTTTACTAGGAAAGCAGAGGGACTGGCAGGAACACCAGGGATTTCCCCCAGATTTCCCTATCTATGCTGGAAACTCTGGGTCCTCTCGTCCAACGATCTGACTTGTACTGACACCCCCCCTGCACAGCCATTCACTGGGAAGCTCAGTGTGCTGCTGCTTCTCCTCCCCCAGCTCTTATTTACTCTGAGAACAGAGGGAATGTGATCATTTTGTAAAAAAAAAAAAAATGTGTGTATATTGTGTAATTGTGTGTTTTAATATCTATACAAAAATGTTTTGCCTTTCATTTCTATTTTAAACTGAATGGTGATCGTTTACAAACACTTTAAGCTTCCCACAGCTGGTACAGCTTTTCTAATCTTATTCAGTAAGTAAATGATCTATATGCAGTCAGTTGTGTTTTGGTTTGTGTGCAAGCAGGAGCAGCTCTATGGGGTTTATTTACTAAAGGCAAATCCACTTTGCACTACAAGTGCAGTCGCTGTAGATCTGAAAGGGACATGCAAGGAAAATAAAAAACAGCATTTTTGCTTGTACATGATTGGATGATAAAATCAGCAGAGCTTCCCCTCATTTCAGATCTTCTGAGACTGCACTTCCCAGTGCAACTGCAGTGCACTTGTAGTGCAAAGTGGATTTGCCTTTAGTAAATCAACCCCTATGTTTCCATTCACCTCCTCTGCTGAACAATATGATCACAAGATCAAGCAGAGGCTTCTACACACCAGGATCCTCCCACTAATCATCAGAATGAAGGAGAAGCAGGGAGATCCTGCAACTGCAGGTCCTCTGGTACAGCTTCCCCTCCAGCAACAGCCTCCTGCTGAGAATTATGAATACAGCAATACAAAATAGAAGAAATATATAATTACTCACCCAATACAGAATGAAGATAACACAGCCAATAGTTGTATGCCAAAAACTGAATCGGAAGCCATCAGAAAAAAAGAAGAACACAATATAAGAAGTATGTTCAATGATCACATACAATGTAATATCCCTGATGTGAGCAGAATAGAGAAAACACATAACATGAAACAGGACCCACCAATGGAACCAACCAACAGGACCTGCCTCACAAGGTTCTGATTGGATGAGGTGGAGATTGTGCCAACATCTCCTCACCTCATCCACAGAATGCTTTGTATTCATTCAAAAAATACAAGGCGTTCTGTGAATGGCAACAGTTCTGAGTAAGTGACCCCTTTGTGCTTTTACTATACAGAAGGAAAGCTGCTCAGGGCTTGGAAGGTCAGACTACTACAGTGATTTGCAGCTATATCTTCGATCGCTCAGGTATCAGATAAGCATACTAACACTGGTCACACACTAGCAGATTTTCTTTCTAAAATGTTAGTTTTTAAGAACATTTGTTTGATTTCCTAATAGTTAGTGGAGTCAAATCAACGCTTTTGGTTTTTTTACCTCCCTGCAGCAGAAACCATACAGCCGTGCGCCAAGAGTTTAGTTTAGTGTGCGGACCGGGTGACAGAGCCCTTAAAGTGGAAGTACTGATGGGTTTTACTTCCTTTCTTTTCCCCTGCAAAGTAAAAAGCATAATGGCCTAGTTATGCATCGCATACTAGCCCATTATGTGCCACTTACCTGAAAACGAAGCCTGCGCCGTCCCCACTGCAGGCCGCATCCATCTTTGCCCCTCATTCCTCCGGGGGCGAGGATGCTGACTCTGTGACTGGCCGAAGCTGCGTGACGTCACTCCCGCGCATGCGCGTGAGAGCTGGCGGTCAGGGAACTCGCTCATGAAGAAATGGCACGGGGGCGTTTCTTTAGAGGGCATGCGCCGATGACATTGGCACAGTATACAGTAAATATTTCCTAAACGGCACAAGTTAAGGAGATATTTACAGTATCTATAGGTAAGCCTTATTCTAGGCTCATCTATAGATACAACTTGCAAAGGGAGGTTTACAACCATTTTCACGCAATGCACAAAAACACATCAACACAACTGAATTACAAAAAACCTAACAAAATAAAAAACTTTATTTTGACCCTTCTAGGGAACTGAATAATGTAAAAGGAAATAAAACCACAAAATGCCGTCAATGGATGCACACCAAATGCAGGTCAACACATTTAAATGTGATGCAAATACATGCAAATGCTCAGTACTGGACATGCATTTTCAGTGTAGTAGTACATTTTTCTGTGAAAGAAGCCTAAATCTCACTGAGCTTTGTGTATTTCTTCCAGATCTGTGCAGTAATCTAGTGTGAGACTTCCTGTAATAAAGACCTCTCACTGCTGCTCTCTCTCCTTGTACAGGGTAACTGGTCTTGCCTCCGCCCCCTCCTGTAATTTTTTTGAAGAGCCCCTCCCACAACTCTGCTCTCTATACAGGTGTATAGCACAGTGATGATGTCAGTGCTCTTTTTGCAAGGGAATAGCTGGGTTTGCAAAATCTTTTACACGCAAAGTACATTTCTATTCCCTGTGGCCAAGGTAAATTATATTGATTTTAAATTTTTGGGCCCGGAGTTCAGTTTTAACCAGTTTAGCCCCAGAAGATTTTACCCCCTTCCTGACCAGAGCACTTTTTGCGATACGGCACTGCGTCACTTTAACTGACAATTGCGATGTTACAGCAAAACAAAACTGATGTCCTTTTTTTCCCACAGATAGAGCTTTCTTTTAGTGGTATTTCATCACCTCTGTGGTTTTTTACTTTTTGCTATAATAAATATCCGCAAAAAATATATATATAAAAAAACAAAAAATCTTTTCTTCAGTTTAGGTCGATATGTATTCTACATATTTTTTGTAAAAAAAATTGCAATAAGCGTATATTGATTGATTTGCGCAAAAGTTATAGCGTCTACACAATAGGGGATATATTTATGGCATTTTTATTTATTTTTTTATTAGTAATGGTGATCTGTGATTTTTATCGTGACTGCGACATTGCGGCGGACACATCAGACACTTTTGACACTATTTTGGGGACCATTGTCATCTATACAGCGATCAGTGCTATAAAAATGCACCGAATACTGTGTAAATGACACTGGCAGAGAACGGGTTAAACACTAGGGGGCGATCAAGGGGTTAAGTGTGTCCTAGGGAGTGATTCTAACTGGGGGGGGATAGGCTCACTACAACATGACAAAGATCACTGCTCCCGATGACAACGAGCAGTAGATCTCTGTCATGTTGTTGGGCAGAACAGGAAAATGCCTTGTTTACATAGGCATCTCCCTGTTCTGCCTCTCCGTGCCACGATCGCAGAACACCAGTGGACATCAAGTGCACGAGACCCGCGGGCACGAACACACAGTATGCGGCGGTCACGCATATGATGGCGTCCCAGAACGGCTGCTCTCTCACACCCGCGGGAGTGCACAGCGATCGCGGACGCACCGTGTTGCTGTCAGGGATGGGCTCAGCCCTTCCTTCTCTGAGCTGGCTGCTTAGCTGTCAGCTAATTGCCAGCTCCTATCTCTCCACAGTGATCACCTGTTGAAGATATCCTGCTCGTCAGTCCTGCTTACTTAAGCCATCCAGCCTAGATGATCTCTGCTTCGTCTCGGTCACATCTCTAAAGACGCTCTCCTGTGTTCCTGGTAAAGACTTGGTTGGCTGACATTCCTTCTGGCTCCAGATCCTGCTTGCTGTTCTACTACGCTCCTCTCTGGCTCCCTGATGTTTTGGCTTGTCTGACTATCCGTTCCGGTTCCTGAACTCTGGCTATGTTTTGACTACCTTTACTCTTTTTACCTTTTTTATTATTATTATTAAACAAGTGTGATTTAACTGTACTTCTGTCTCAGTCTGAGATCTGTCATGGTTTCTGACAATTGCTAGGACACGGCACGACACTGATCTCTGTAAAGAGCCTCAACCGTGGCTCTTTAACTATGTGATCGGCTGTGTCCAATCACAGCCAGTCACATGTAAACACGGAGATGCCGGTAATCGGCACTCCTCACCTCACACTAACAGAGTGTGTGGCGAGGAGAGCCGATCAGCGGCACCTCCACACAGGGGGACATCTGCACATGTAATCAGGGCAATTTTGAAAAAAAAAAACATTTTTTTTTACTGTTTGCTACAATAAATATCCTCCCCATCCTGTACAGTCTGTTCGGTGACAAGTATGTGTGGTGTATTATATTTAATTGAATTATCCTGTTATTCATTGCTGGGGATACTTTCAAGTGTGAGGAACAGATTTCATCCCAGTCTTGATCACTCATTCCTGGGATGACGACCTGCCATCTGTCCCTCACACCCACCGGGTCTCCACTTATTTTACTCTGTAATAGGTGTGAATACAACTTGGATATCAGTCCCTTTGGTCCCTGGGATCTTAAAATACCTTTAAGGGGATATTTAGAAATGTTTAATTCCTTTCTTCCAAACTGTACCTGTTGTAAGTGTCTAAACTGTAGATGACACTATTACATTATTATTATACATCTGACCAATAGTTGTTACTTTTTTCTGTTTCCAAAAATTACTGTCTTCAAACATTTCTAGTTTTTCGAATGTTGGGTTATTCCATAGGGCCGTTTCTGGTGGGGTATTTTGAATCCCGTCAGTTTTTTTTTTTGCCTCCTTCCAAACTGACCTGGCCAGTTTTAGAAGAGGAATTTTTACTCTGACCTTTCTTAATTCTGTTACTTCTAGTCCAGTAGACCTCCTACCTGCATTTTATTTAGCAAATATTTCTCCACCCTCGTTTCTTGTTCCTGCATTACCCAGGTTCTTAGATTTTTTAATTGCCCCGCCAGGTAGTATAAATATAAATCTGGTATTGCCAACCCTGCTGCAGTATTAGGTCTTTGTAGTGTAAAGAGTTTTAATTTACATCGCCCACATGCCCAGATAAACCTAGTTAGCTGGGAATTTAATTTTTTTAAATATATATTTTGGTATCTTTACCGCCGAATGTGCCATCACATACAGACACTTCGGTAGTATAATTGATTTAATCAACTGTATTCTCCCTGCCATTGATAACGGTAGTTTTTTCCATATTCACAATTTATACTTCACAGGGGTCTATATTTGCTTTAAGAGCTTCTTCTGGGTCCAATGTAATATTTATTCCTAAATATTTGAATGTTTCCACTATTTTTAATGAGGGTAGGTGTTCCCGTTTTAAAAGTCTATTTAAAATAAAATGCGAGAATCTGCTCCTGTGCTACAAGATGCAGCAAAAAAAGCTTCTAAATTGACTGGCTACACCCACTTAAATCAGATCTAAAGGGAGCTGAACTGCATCTTTCCACCAATGGTCCCACCCCTCGCTGGCACCTTCTCCTGCATGGCAGTCTTCAGCGATTGTAAAAGGATCATTTTTTTTCTTTAAAATAATAAACATGTTATACTTACTTAATGATATTGCACAGAGTAGCCTTGAACCTCCTCTTCTTGGGTCCCCCGCCAGCACTCTTGGTCCCTCCTCTTTCCTGCAGGCTCGATCCTGATCTGGGCTGTGTGCAACTAATGACACAGCGTGGCTTAGCCCTGCCCCCTGCTCACAGGACTTTAACAATAGCAGCAGGGCTGCTGATAAGAAATCGCAGGGCTCCATACAGACTACCTGACAGCCCCCCCCCAAGAAAATATTAAAGCTATATTTCACTAAAAATACAATAAAACTATTAGCAGACACAAATACAACATAACTCACAGAATTCCTGCTAAATCTAAAAAGCTAAAACTGAGTTAATAAATAAAACTGAAGATGTGATGAAAAAAATTACAGTCTGGGCAGTTTGAGTTCAGAGATACAAAGGGAGAGAAACAAAAGTTACAGAGATAACAAACTCAGGAGCAGAGCTTTGTAGCAAAAAGTTAAAAAAAATATATATTTTTTTTTAAATTGTCGATTTTTTTTTTGTTTGTTTATAGTGCAAAAAATAAAAACTGCAGAGGTGGGAAAAGAAGGACGTCAATTTTGTTTGGGTACCTCGTCGCACAACCGCGTAATTGTCAGTTAAAGCGAGACGCAGTGCCGCATCGCAAAAAATGGCCTGGTCATTAAGGAGGCAAATCCTTCCGGCCCTTAAGTGGTTAATATTTATTTATTTATATTCTCTATCTTTGCAAGGACAGAGAAAGATACGATGAAAAAAAAAAAAAAACACAGGGGCGGGGTTCACACTGACTGATCACTGTGATAGCCAATCAGAGGCTATCCTTCTGACCAGGAATCAGACGTTCCGGGTCCCGATCATTATTGGGGCACACAAAGGGAGATGCACAATAATGTGGCCCCAAGGAAAAAAATCCAGTCCAGTGGGGCCACATATTTGTGTACAGTCAGCGGGAAAGGGTTAACTACCCTGTAGAAGACATACAGTATATACTTATTACACGGGGCTCTCTGGTCCGGTCACATGACTCTCCCTGTAAGTGTGGCCTCAGCAGAGAGATCTTTCTCAACCCTCCGTCATGTTAAAACATGGCTTCGGTCACGAATGGTGGAGGATCGGTTAAATGGTTTGTGTTTACTTTACATTCATAGAGATATTCCTGTGACTACTGATCGATTTATCGAGCCGTTTGCCAAACAAGGAAAACGAAGACTTTGAGCCAATTCTGTGAATTTTTCTTGTTATGTAATTTACAAATAAAATGTTTCTCTTGTGTGTTTGGAGACAATGGAGAGTGATCATGTTTGGGTTCTGCTATGTTTTTTTTTTTTACACATAATTTTATATTGTTTGTGAATATTTTGTCTGGGAATATTCTGTTATAAGTATACAAACTGCTTATGATCTTTGTAATAATAAAGTTATATGTGGTTAAACATATCCTGTCTGTCTGTAATGTAATAATCTAATCTGGAGTAATAAACGTGTCACTGTTTTAAACAAGGTTAGGTCTGTACAATACGTTAAATACACTTCTGTAAGCAACACCTTATTTTCTGGCAGTGCCCCCCCCCCCGAGACTAGACTCTGGATCCGCCTTCGCTCTCCGCCAGCACTGCCACTCATCCCATTCCCCCCCCACCAAGGAGTAAGAGAAGGAATAAAAATAGAGAATACATGGAAGGGAGAGGAAAGAAGGGGAGGAACAAAGAAAAAGTGAGATAAAGAATATGAGAAAGAACAAGAAAGACAGCTAGAGAGGGATGGGGGAATTAAAACAAGAAATTAGGATAGAGAGAGATAAAAGGGAAAGAAAGGAGAACAAAGAGAAAGAGTGCTACATCCTAAAATGTACCATAAGGGGGTTTTAATACTGTACAAGTGGAAGGGACTTGGGGAGCGATAAAGTTCCGTGGGTTGGGGCACAAATTACTTGTCTTGCCTTGGGTGCCAACCCACGCTACAAAAATAATTTTACTGTTAGGGGTCCCCACAGCTTGGGAAATTTTATCAAGGGGTCACGGCACTAGGAAGGTTGAGAACCACTGGAATAGACAAAAGAAGAAAGACCAGGGAAAAGATTGAAAAGGAAAGTGGGAGAGAGGTTATGCACAAGTAAAGCCCTATAAAAAGGGTTTATAGAAAATCATTTAGTTGAGGCCAGGGGGAGTAGTGTCATTTAAACGTTCACGTTGACCCTATCCCAATCCCCCCTCTTGGGCTCAGTTTAACAACCTCAAGGACCAAGAACTTATCTGCCATTATATCAAAGCGGTGGTGCAATCCAATATGGCGGCCTTCGGTAGTTAGCTTACCCTTACTGGAATAATATAGATGGTCCCCAATTCTTTGTCAGAGTTCTCAAATTGTTTTGCCCACATAATATGCATTGTATTTACAGAGCATTAAATAAATTACGCCCATCGTGCCACAATTGGAATGGGTGTGTGATGCAAAGATTTCACCGTTTGGTAACTGAAATCTAGTGCCCTCACAGATCCACGGGCAACGAGAGCAGTAGCCACATTGGAAGGTACCACTAGGTCCTGTTACCCAACATTCTGGTATTTGGTAATGGCTAGTAGCAGTGGCGGCTGGTGCTCAAAATTTTTGGGGGGGCGCAAACAAACTGAAAAATTCTGAAAAAAAAAAATCATCAAATGCAGCCACTGTGCCCTATAAAATGCAGCCTCTGTGACCCCCCACTCATCGTCTGACCTGCAAACCCATCCTGGTGACGGCCGCGAGGTGGGGATCATGCAGCAGGTGACGGCAGCATCCTCCTGTGTCCTCTGTGGCTCTGTCCTCTCCCATTCAGCATCCAATCAGGACGCCTGTGCCTTCAGCCAAGCAGGTGATGGATATTAAATCCACGCCTCCCGATTGGCTCAGAGGTGGCTCAGTGTTAGCAAAGCAAATATTCAATTGCTTTGCTAACCCAGCTGGGTGAACTGCAAGCGCAATGCTTTGCGCTCGCAGTTCACCATTTTTTTTTAAATTCTTTTTATTGAGTTTGTTTAAAAAATAAAACAAAAAACAAAAAAAAAGTTACATAATACAGCCTCTGGGCATACCCCGGCTGAGGTAACAATCCTATACATTAATACTTATCTATAGAATTTCTATAACTGAAACTACTCATGTCATTAAGATTGAGAGGACAGTGTGTCATGCATTCCAAGTGACCACATTGGGAAGTGTTGCTGAGGTTGAGGATAACGCTTTTAGGAGAACCTACAGATAATGGCAAAGTTATGTCTTCACTGCTACAAGACTTTTAGTTGAAGTAGACAATCAATGGGAACAGTGCCTATTGAGTTGCGATCGTGGTGTCTGATTCTAACCGTACGTGCCATATTTTGTCAAACTTAGCTGGGCAGCCTCTGGAGAGAAAGGCCTCTTTGTATAGTGGTACCGCTGAGTTGATCAGCGATTTCCATGTGTTCAAAGTAGATACCTCCGTTTATTTCCATTTAATGAGTAGAGCTTTCCCAGTGTTCTGGTTGCTCAGCGGTGGGCCAAGGAGCCCACCAGACCAAGCAAACAGATCGATACATTCAGAGGAACATGAATCATAGTCAAGGTTTCAATGAAGGTCGTGACCTCCGCCCAGAAGAGCTGGATTCTAGGACAGGACCACAACATATGGTTGAAGTCGGCATTTGCCATACCGCACTTCCAACAATTGGAGGAGGAATTCGGGTTAATTTTGGACAATCTCCGAGGTGACAAATAGACTCTGGATCAGTTTAAATTGTATCAACCGATCTCTGACAGAGATGAGCTTTAAGAAAGGATATTCCCAGGCGTCCTCCCAGTCTTCCGAATCCACATCCGGGATCTCGCCCTGCCACCTTGAGAGCAAGTCCTCCCGACCAAAGTGGACTGAAGGCAATAGCAGTTCACCATTTTTGAAGCCTATTAGAGCCTATGGCTCTAATCAGGTGCATCAAAAACACCCCTCCCCCCCGCAGCTATAATTCAGGCGCCCGGCAAGAGGCAGTTTGCCTGAATAGGGGGTGTCTACAGCGGCCATGAATAGAGTCATGCAATCCATGAATCTATCCATTCCACACAGAGGGGGTGGCTGGAGAGAGTGGTGGCGCCTGTGCATCCTTATGGACGTACTGCCACTGGCTAGTAGTCAAGCGGTCTCTTAGAGAGAAAGCTCTCCGGAACACCAGTTTGGGGGTGGATCTCACTTGTCTATGCAGAACATGGTGGTCTGTGAGCAAATGCCAGTGGCTGGACAATATCTTTCTAAGTTGATGGTGAGCGGAATATTTACTGTAGCACCTTCCACCAGTAGGTAGGTGCTAGTAAAGTTTATTTTACTAGGTTATCCACCACAGGTAAATTTAGCCGGGCTTATGCTGCGCGCTAGGCCTGTCTGTTTTGATCTGGGGGGCTGGGAGTGGTCAGCATAGCAGTGGGTGTGACCACCTGCACATCAGTTCTGAGGCGCCTCCCCTGTTTGAGGAGAATGTTCTAGAAAAGGGGCTGGGCCTGGAACTGGAGTGGCAGGCAGCTTGTGTATGAGCCCTGACCAATCCCCAATCGGTATTGGCAGGGGGCGGGCCTCATATATAAGCGCAGGTGATTTTCCACTGGGGGTCAGAGTCGGCTGGGTGAAGTGAGGAATGGCTTGTTAGACAGTCGCAGGAGGCCATCCCCATCTGGGGGGGGTGCGCCGATCGCAGGAGAAGGCCTGGGGAGAGCTGCGAGAGAACATTGCCTCTACGTGGTCATTGGCAATGTCTCTGTCACCACACGGTCGGATGGCACAGAACTCCTGGAGCAGAGGGGCAGGTGAAGCTGTCGGAATGTATGGCCCAGTCAAATTCCTTATCAAGGAATCAGGACTGTTGGAAGGTCAGTGAGTGTTACCATTGTGGGGCTGGAGGTGCCAAGGAGTCTGTGAGGGAACTCTCCTAGTACACGGTCACTAGTGGAGTCTTCATCAATACACACGGTGGATGATGGGGAGGCCTGAAGCAGAAAAGAGACTGTGGGGATCTGTGTCAAGTCGATGTTGCCCGCGGGCTCATGATTTGCAAGTTGGGTTGGCTGGGAACAGTAGTCCATATTTCCTTAGAAGATATGCTTTTAACCCACTGGACCTCCAGGGGAGAGGTTCTGCAGGCCTCAGGCCTAGTTGCAGCGAGTAACCAGAGCCACAGTAGGGAGGCTTTTTCAGAGTGGGCCCCTGACTATTCAAATGAAGAGGATGTGTCAGATTTCAATACAGTAACTTCAAGTTTGTGCAGGAGGAACCAAGTGTACAGGAGGAAACAAGTTATGGGCAGGAGGTGAAAGATCTAAGAACATTGCTTTTACACGGTCATGGGTGATGTCTCTGCCACCACATGGTCGGATGGTAAGAGAACTCTTAGATGTTATAGTCTGCGGAAGGTTGAGCCGCAGGAGGAGCAAAAGTCTGCATGGAGATGCAGGAGGAGATTCATATCCAATTCAATTTGGACATTCAATCTTCTGGCTCTAACTTTATTCAAAATGTACCAATTCCTTAAAGAGGAGTTCCACCCAGGGGGGCCATTAAAAAAAAAAAAAAATTAAAAGTCAGCAGCTACAAATACTGCAGCTGCTGACTTTTAATTGGACACTCACCTGTCCCTGGGTCCAGCGGTGCGGGGGATCGAAGCCCCGCTTGTCCCCCCCCTCTGCTCGTCGGCGCCGGCATTTCAACTGTGGGCGCCGGGCTGTGGCTTCACAACCTGGCACCCACTGCGCATGCGCGAGCGGCGCCGAGCGCCGTGATTGGCCGCTCAATCACCTGGGACCTGCAATGGGTCCCAGATGATTGACAGGAGGGAGGGAGAAGAGCCGAGCCCTTCCTGTGCCAGGGGGAAGTGATGTCACCAGCCCAGGCAGATGAAGGGGCAGACTACGAGGGACCACCTAGCAACAGGCATTTAGAGGTAAGTAAAAAAAAAAAAAAATATCCAAATGTTTTTTTGTTTTTTTTTTTTAGAATTTTTTAGATATGTTTGTTTTTTTGGGTGGAACCCCACTTTAAATATGATGGCAATAATTTATCCTATGGGCATCTCATATTCCTAATCCCTACCCAAGTTGTACCCCCCAATAAAAACAACAAAATCAAAGCTGGCAAAAGACTGTTCATTGTCTCTGGAAGTGATGTATGAAGTCTGGCAGTGGGGTGATTTGGTGGATTGTTTGTTATTAGCTGCAACACCATGGCTACATTAGTAATACATTTAACTGTATCAGTTTGTTGAGGTCTGTTGTTTCTAAACACATTACCTGTCATATAGATTATTCCTCCTAGTAGATGATTGTTAAAGCGGGGGTCCCGCGAAAAATTTTTTTTAGATGTCAGCAGCTGCAAATACTGCAGCTGCTGACTTTTAAAATAAGGTCACTCACCTGTCCCGGCGTCCAGCGATGTCGGCACCCGAGACCGAACCGTCCCTCAATCCTCGGGTGCTGCCGCCGCCATTCTCAGTGAGGGAATCAGGAAGTGAAGCATTGCGACTTCACTACCCCATTCCCTACTGCGCATGTGCGAGTCACGCTGCGCTTTCTCAATGGTCCCCGCTATCTCCTGGGACCTGTGTCTTTCCCAGGAGACAGTGGGGGAGTGCGGGAGGGGGCGTGACTCCCATGGGAGTCTATTACCGGAAGTGGGTGCAGATAACTGTCTTAGACAGGTATCTGCACCCCCCTCCCCCCTGAAAGGTGCCAACTATGACACCGGAGGGGGGAGGAATCCGATGAGCGGAAGTTCCACTTTTGGGTGGAACTCCGCTTTAATCTGTGAGGAAAACCCCTGGGAAAGTCTACAAGTATTTATATACTGTATTGGAATTTTCCCTTCCACTTTTATATTGAGATTGTGTAATCTGTATTACGTCTTTTATGTGTAATAAATTATATATTTTTACTCTAAGTTGATTGTTTATCAGTACCGGGATAGTCCACAAGTTTTTCCCTTTCGGTCGTAGTGTGTGAAAGGACAGCCTCAGCAACTGTCCCCACCCTCCCTCCTCCCCTTTTTTTCTATACAATATTTGTATGATGGTACTTTTTTATGCTTAGTTCAAGGCTTTAATATTTGAGGCTATACTCAAAAAATTCTTCATATTTCCCAAAGACAACCTCTGGATATGACGCTGAGCACGTGACCTCAACTTCTTTGGTGGACCATGGCGAGGCCTGTTCTGAGTGGAACCTGTCCTGTTATACAGCTGTATGGTCTTGGCCACCGTGCTGCAGCTCAGTTTCAGGGTCTTGGCAATCTTCTTATAGCCTAGGCCATCTTTATGTAGAGCAACAATTCTTTTTTTAGATCCTCAGAGAGTTCTTTGCCATGAGGTGCAATGTTGAACTTCCAGTGACCAGTATGAGAGAGTGAGAGCGATAACACCAAATTTAACACACCTGCTCCCCATTCACACCTGAGTCACATGACACCGGGGAGGGAAAATGGCTAATTGGGCCCAATTTGGACATTTTCACTTAGGGGTGTACTCACTTTTGTTGCCAGCAGTTTAGACATTAATGGCTGTGTGTTGAGTTATTTTGAGGGGACAGCAAATTTATACTGTTATAGAAGCTGTACACTCACTACTTTACATTGTAGCAAAGTGTCATTTCTTCAGTGTTGTCACAGTGTCTCTTCAGAAGAAAATATTTACAAAAATGTGTACTCACTTTTGTGAGTGTATGTATATATACACACACACACACACACACACATATATATATATAAAACACACACACATGATCCAACACTTTCGGGTAAGGTGCATGCATGTGCGCCACCTGTGGCTCGCTCCCGCTGTGATTATACACAGGGGGAGCTGATCTGAGGACTCTATGTCCACCAGCAGCCGCTGATCATTGGGCAGAAAGCAAGAATGGAGCTCTGCCTATGTAAATAAGGCAGATTGCTGTTCTGACAGGAGGGAAGGCATGGATCCCCGAGTCTCTGCAAAGCAGGGATTAGGATCCGTGTCTTCCCCTAGTAAAATGGCCTCCCACACTACAATAAAACACTGGCTAGGAACACAAGTAACCTTTTGATTGCCCTAGATGTTTAACCCCTTCCCAGCCAGTGTCATTAGTACAGTGACCATGCATATTTTTTTTAGCACTGATCACTGTATGGCCACTGGTCCTCAAAAAGTATCAAAAGTGTCAGTTAGTGTCCAACTGTCCGCCACAATATCACAGTCCCGCTACAAGTCGCTGATCACCGCCATTACTAGTAAAAAAATAAATAAAAATATCCCATAGTTTTTAGTTGCTATACCTTTTTCAATCAATATCATAACAGTAATGCATAGAAATCGAACTATTGAAATCTTTGGGGTTGATTTACTTAAAAGGAAAAACTTTCTAGTTTTGGATAGAGTAGAGGTGGATTAGAACCCCTCTCAGTTTTTATTGCTGTCTGTGCCCCTCGTTAGGGAGATTCACCCTCTCTATTTGTCCTGTTTACCATTATCATTAAAAAATTGAAAGGAAGTCAAATTTTTGCTTGTCCCCAGAAAAGTAATCGAGGGGTAATTTTCCAGGGGGACCCAGGTGGGGCCCCAAGGGATTCCTTTAAAAATTCCCTTTTAAGACCATTTGGCGGAAGTGACGTTTGAAGTCACTTCCGCCATTTAATGTTAAGGAGCCGGAGTGGGGGCCATCTTTCCCTCACTCGTCATCCAGATTCTGAGGTGAAAGGACGCGATCGTCTCCGCCGATACGGACGGCTCCTGTAAGCGGCAGAGACGGCCAGAGCATGATGGAGGGGGGGCCCTCTCCGGCCCCCGATAAAAGTGATCTTGCAGTGAATCCCCTGCAGAGACCACTTTTATCTTAAAGAGAACCGCATGCTGTTACTGAAAATACCAGGGTTATGGCAGCGAGCTGCTGCCATAACAACGGTATTTAGCATCAAAGTACGGACGTACAGTTATGGTGATTCGCGTGAAGTGGTTAAAGTAATGCAGTGCCATATCGCAAAAATGGCCTGGTCATTTAGAGGGTAAAACCTTCCGGGACTAAAGTGGTTAAAGGAACAGGATCCTTTTTTTTCAAATGATTTTAAAGCTTTTAAATTGAACAAGCTTAGGTTAGAATCTACAATACACAACTCTATCGAAAAGCCAGTGGCGTGCAAAACACACCTCAAAAACTTCCACCCGGTGCCAAAAAAAAGTGCCCACACATAGAGAGTGAAACACAAAAACGTGCAATGGGTGTACAGAGTCCTCCACTAGGGAAGGACCTTACCCTGATCCCCCGGGGCGTTAGGCTCCAGACAGGGACTGAGGTACTCAGACAAAGGGTCCATCTGGCCGAAACCAGGCGGACCCCCACAACTGGAAGGACTGCCGAAGCAGACCAACCCAAGTACAGTGGGGCTCTCCCGAAGAGAGACCCCTCAAAGGAGAGGGCAAACCAAGCCAAAAGGCCTATGTCCACCCCCTCCCAAGACTTTCAGAGTAGGCCCGAGGACCCACACCCTACTCGCCACACAGTGACAAACGTGTATACAAAACAACCAAAAAAAGGACAAAAAGGTGACAAACAGGGGTAAAAGAAAGAGTGGGGAAGATAGTGAGATGGGAGAGTGAAAGTGGCCATTGTGCTATACAATGGCCGGCCCTCCGGCCAGGCATAAAAATTTCCCCTGGTCCTGGCCAAAAGGCCCGGCCCAAGAGGCAGGTGCGAAAAACGTGTGTTGTGGTGAAGTGACCATGGTGCCATAAAATCAAGTGCTTTCACACCGTGACTATACGGCACCCCTGAACTGCCACTTCAGGGGCACATTCACCACTGGCTTTTCGAAAAAGCCCTGCCCCACAGCCCAGACCACAGCAGCCCCCACCCCAGGCAAAAAGGTATGGAGTTCTGGAAGCTTGGAGAGAGCCCTTGCCATCAGGCTTCACCGTCGTTCCGTCCCTCCTACCTAATTACATTTGGGAAATACTGGCCGCTCCCCCGGTGGGAGCAAGGGGGGCCAGCGTTCTCTCCCAAATAACTGTCCAGAGCTAGAGCTGCCCCAATCCAGGCCAGAAGGCCAGGATCCCGACCCTCCGCCAAGACCGAATGGTTCTCCGTCCCCATCAGAAGGCTTCCCTTTCGGCTACAAACCGCTCCGGGTTACCTTCACTCCAGCAGGTTTTGCATAGCAACCGCAATCCCATCTCTATCTCGCCATAGATCAGGGACAGAAGCAAGCGCCACCTCCTGGAAACTGATAAGAACAGATACTAGATTTGATCTTAGCCAAAGGGCCGAGAAGCAATTAGCAATAATCACGCCTCAGTTGAACCTCATTGGCTATGATACTGCCACTGCAACTGCACCAGGTTTTTGCACTCTCCAGTTTTAGTAAATCAACCCGTCAGCCAACTGAGAACATAAGTCCAGCTATCTTGTGACAACTAGATCACTTCTAGAGACCACACATCACTGCTTAGATTGGAGAGGTATACCAATAGTGGTAGCAGTAAATAGTAATGATAATAGATAATAACACTAAGGCTGGGTTCACACTGAAGCACACTCCGGCTCACAGCAGGAGTCCGGTGCGTCCCCATTCACTGTTTCAGGTCCCATTTCAGCCCGAATTTTGGGCTGAATTCAGACCTGAAACTGACCAAAAGAATCGCACAGGACCCCGCTGCAAATTCGCACCAGAGACGTGTGAACCGGCTCCATAGAGAGCCGAGCCGGTCACAATCTCCTGCTATTGCGAATTGAGAATTGGGGAACCCTCATCCAATTCGCATAGGAGTAAACCCAGCCCGATAGTAGTAACAGTAAATAATAGTAACAAGACTAATAGTAAATAATTGTAATGTAACTATAAGTCCTCATGCACACAGGCTGTTAAAATAACGTTATGAAAATGCCAGTATGTTTGCAATGATTTTTTTTAACTTTTTTCAGCTTTTTTCAGCGTTTTTGCAATAGCGTTTTTTAGCGTTTTTGAGCGTTTTTCCGCGTTAGCATTTTTGAGTGTTTTTTTTTTTCAAATTTTTTTTTTTTTTTTCAGTGGATCAAAAACGCTAAAAAACGTTGGTGAATGACGTTTTTGAGCGTTTTTCAGCGTTAGAGCGTTTTTACAGCTGAAAAACGTCTCTCAGAACCCACTGGTCCTGGGTTTTTTTTACAGCTTAAAAACGCCTATGCCACTTGCAGCTCAAAAACGCCTAGGTGGGCATGAAGCCATAGACTAACATAGACAGGCCTTTTTAAGCTGCAAAAAAAGCTCAAAAAAGCAGCTGTAAAAACGTCCGTGTGCATGAGGACTAAGTAATTTTGAACAACAACAACGTTACTATTAGTTATTGTAAATGATAATTGTAAACAATAGTAATAGAATAGAATAATAGGATATATTAGCAGTAAATAGTAAATTATTACTATTATTATTATTACTGTATACACCATTTATATAGCACCAACAGTTTACAAAGTGCTTTACAATATAGAGGGGGGACAGCACAAGTACAGTACAATACAGAAGGGACAGGAGGGCCCTGAAAACAATGAAAACTGTATTAGTAAATACTAGTTAAAAAAAAATCATAATAAATAATAGTCACAGTAAAAAATAATGATACTAGCAAATAATAATAATAATAACAATAATAAATACTACTACTAATAAAAGTAATTATTTACAGAAGTAAAAAAAATAATACTAACAATGGAAAATAGTAAAAGTAATAGTAATATATAATATTAATTTATAGTACCAATAAAAAAAATAATAATCAGTAAATAATTGGAAATGATAATAGCATAACACTAGTTAAAAAAAAAATATATATATATATATATATATATATATATATATATATATATATATATATATATATATATATATTAGTGCAAAATAAAATATATATATATATATATAATAATATTAATAATAATGGTATAATATGTATAAGATGTCCGGAGACTACGGTCGGATGTCATTAGTCCCATCCCAGCCCTCCCCGGTATTACCGCCCCCCTATAGCAGCACTCACCTCCCGGTAGAAGGGTGCACATGGGACGGTGCTGGTCGTGTTCTCCGCTGCTCTCTCCTCCGGGGGAGGTCTGTGTAGCTTCCACCTGTTCTCTGTACTGAACACAAATTCTTCAGGGCTGATTATATACCAAGCCACTGACATGCTACGGAAAGTCCCTGCTTGAGAAAGTCCCGTCCAAAGTTCGCTGCGCTTTATCGAGCACCACACTGCCCCCTAGCGGAATAAGAACGGACACACTAGTTTAATACAAAGTACACTGGGTATGGATATTTAGTGTTTTTCTTTCACCTTTTTTCACACATATCAGGACTGATTTTCATCAGATCCTGAGGGATCATTCCCACATGGCTTTATCCTTTCATACTTTTTTCATTGTCTTGTTTTTTTTTTTCTTTTTCTTATTTCTCTTCACATTTTTCTTACATTTTTCTTACCTACACTTAATATTTTATGTTCATATGGACACATAAGGTTTTTATATTCCATTATATAGTCACATGTCCATTTTGATACACCAGCATCCATGGATCTCTTTCTCCTCACCGAGAACTGAGCGATCAGCAGTCTTTGATCGCTCAGTTGTCGGTCTTAAAGGCAGCGGGGGACAGATGCAGCATCAGACCAATGCTGCATCCACCTAGATGAGTATTTTTTTCTTTAACCATTTGACCTCCAGAAGATTTTCCCCCCTTCCTAACCAGGCTATTTTTTGCGATGCGGCACTGCGTCGCTTTAACTGACAATTGCGCGGTCATACCCAAATAACATTGACGTCCTTTTTTCCCCATAAATAGAGCTTCCTTTTGGTGGTATTTGATCACCTCTGTGCAGTGGCGTAACTAGAACCTTCAGGGCCCCGGTGCAAGAAACTATGGAGGGCCCCTCTGACCTCCAGCCAGGGCCCTTCCCACTGATCCCAGGGGCAGCAGGACCTGGATAGGAGGGGGAACAAATCCCCTCCATTTTCCTCCTGCAGCCACTGAGGGAGAGGAGGAGAAGCAGACTTTTAGTGGCTGCAGGAGAAAAATAGAGGGGATTTGTTCCTCTATATGCCCCCCCATCCAGGTGTTCAGGGGCAACATGTGTGCTATTGCAATTGTGACCCCTGTAGTTACGCCCCTGGGATGAGTGGCAGCAGTCTTGGTGGGGGATGGGATCAGTGGTGGTTGGGGAGGGATAGGATCAGTGGCATCGGTGGTGGGGGTTGGGATGAGTGGCAGCGGTGGGGGGATGGGATCAGTGGCAGCAGTGGTGGTTGGGTGGGGATGGGATCAGTGGCAGCGGTGGTGGTGGGGGGATGGGATGAGTGGCAGCAGTACGGGGAGATGGGATCAGTGGCAAGGGTTGTGGTTGGGGGGGTGGGATCAGTGGTAGGGGGGATTGAATGGGATGAGTGGCAGAGGTGGTGGGGAAAATGGGATCAGTGGCAAGGGTGATGGTTGGAGGAGGGTGGGATGGGATGAGTGGTAGTATAAGGGGGATTGGATGGGATGAGTGGCAGCGGTGGTGGGCATTGGATGAAATGATTGGCAGCGGTGGTGGGAGGATGTGATCCGTGGCGAGGGTGTTGGTTGGGGGGGTGGGATGGGATGAGTGGTGGGTAGGGGAATGGTATCAGTGGCAAGGATGGGATCAGTGGCAGTAGTGGTCATGGTGGGGTGGATCAGTGGCATCAGTGGTTGTGGTGGTGGTGTGGGGGAGGGGCAATCAGTGGCAGTAGTGGTGGTGTGGGGGGTATCACGGTATCAGTGGCAGTAGTGGTGGTGTGGGGGATTAGTGGTAGTGGTGGTATCAGGGTGGCAGTAGTGATGGTGGTGGCGTGGGGGGGTATCAGTGGTCATAGTAGTGGTGGTGTGGGGATCAGTGGCAGAAATGGTGGTGTGGGGGGTATCAGTGGCAGCAGTGGTGTGGGGGTATCAGTGGCAGTAGTGGTGGTGTGGGGATCAGTGGCAGTAGTGGTGGTGTGGGGAGGTATCAGTGGCAGCAGTGGTGTGGGGGGTATCAGTGGCAGTAGTGGTGGTGTGGTATCAGTAGCAGCATTGATGTCGGGGGATCAGTGCAGTAGTGGTGGTGTGGGGATCAGTGGCAGCAGTGGTGTGGGGGGGAATCAGTGCAGTAGTGGAGATGTGGGGATCAGTGGCAGTAGTGGTGGTGGTGGTGTGGGGGATATCCAGGGCTTTTTTCAGGGCGAACTTGGTGGAACTCAGTTCCACCACCTCTGGCTCAGACCCTCTGCTCCCTGCCCACCACTATCACTTGTAAACAAAAAAGTCCGGTTTCTGTGTGAGGGGGAATCAGTGCAGTAGCGGTGGTGTGGGGATCAGTGGCAGTAGTGGTGGTGGTGTGGGGGGTATCAGTGGCAGCAGTGGTGTGGGGGGGATCAGTGCAGTAGTGGTGGTGTGGGGATCAGTGGCAGCAGTGGTGTGGGGGGAATCAGTGCAGTAGTGGTGGTATGGGGATCAGTGGCAGTAGTGGTGGTGGTGTGGGGGTTATCAGTGGCAGCAGTGGTGTGGGGGGATCAGTGCAGTAGTGGTGGTGTGGGGATCAGTGGCAGTAGTGGTGGTGGTGTGGGGGTTATCAGTGGCAGCAGTGGTGTGGGGGGATCAGTGCAGTAGTGGTGGTGTGGGGATCAGTGGCAGTAGTGGTGGTGGCAGTGTGGGGGGTATCAGTGGCAGCAGTGGTGTGGGGGGGAATCAGTGCAGTAGTGGTGGTGTGGGGATCAGTGGCAGTAGTGGTGGTGTGGGGGGTATCAGTGGCAGCAGTGGTGTGGGGGGATCAGTGCAGTAGTGGTGGTGTGGGGATCAGTGGCAGCAGTGATGTGGGGGGAATCAGTGCAGTAGTGGTGGTGTGGGGATCAGTGGCAGTAGTGGTGGTGGTGTGGGGGGGGGGTATCAGTGGCAGCAGTGGTGTGTGGGGATCAGTGCAGTAGTGGTGGTGTGGGGATCAGTGGCAGTAGTGGTGGTGGTGGTGGTGTGGGGGTATCAGTGGCAGCAGTGGTGTGGGGGGATCAGTGCAGTAGTGGTGGTGTGGGGATCAGTGGCAGTAGTGGTGGTGGTGTGGGGGGATCAGTGGCAGTAGTGGTGTGGGGGGATCAGTGCAGTAGTGGTGGTGTGGGGATGAGTGGCAGTAGTGGTGGTGGTGTGGGTGGTATCAGTGGCAGCAGTGGTGTGGGGGGGATCAGTGCAGTAGTGGTGTGGGGGAGAATCAGTGCAGTAGTGGGGTGGGGGAGAATCAGTGCAGTAGTGGTGGTGTGGGGACCAGTGGCAGCAGTGGTGTGGGGGGATCAGTGCAGTAGTGGTGGTGTGGGGATCAGTGGCAGTAGTGGTGGTGGTGTGGGGGGGATCAGTGGCAGTAGTGGTGTGGGGGGATCAGTGCAGTAGTGGTGGTGGTGTGGGGGGTATCATTGGCAGCAGTGGTGTGGGGGGAATCAGTGCAGCAGTGGTGGTGTGGGGATCAGTGGCAGTAGTGGTAGTGGTGTGGGGGGTGCGACTGGTGGGACCCTGGTAATTCCGCCACTGCCTCTGTGGTTCTTATTTTTTGCGCTATCAACAAAAAAAATCGTAAATTTTGAAAAAGAAAACAAAATTTTTTTTGCTATAAAACATACCCAATATTTTTTTTTTTTTTTGTCAAATTTTTTCCTCAGTTTAGGCCAATATATATTCTGCTACATATTTTTGGTAAAAAAAATCCCAATAAGCGTATATTGATTGTTTTGCGCAAAAGATATAGCATCTATAAACTATGGGATATATATATTTTATTTTTTCAATTTTATTTTTTACAAGTAATGGTGGTGATCAGCAACTTATAGCGGGACTGCGATAATGGGGCGGACAAATCGGACACCTAACGGACACTTTTTTGAGTACCAGTGACACTAAAACAATGATCAGTGCTAAAAATATGCACTGTCACTGTACTAATGACACTGGCTGGAAAGGGGTTAACACCAGGGGCGATCAGAGGGTTAAATGTGTGCCTAGGGAGTTGTTACTAACTGTGGGGGAGGTGCTTTGACTGTTTGAAGACATGGATCAGTGTTCCTGCTTCACAGAAACACAGGAGGATCCATGTCTTCTGTATTCGCAGAATGACAGTCTGCCTTGTTTACATAGGCAGACTGTCATTCTGCCAGAGTACAGAACGATCGTCAGGACCCCACAGACATCAGGTTCGCGGGACCCACTGATCAGCTCCTGCTGTGTAAAATCACAATCGGGGTGAGGCGCCACCATGCAGTCCGGGGCGTTGCTAGGTGGAAAAAAAAACAGGGGCTTCAGCCCAAAGTCTGAGCCCGGCACTGGGGGGGCGAGGGTCTTACTTACCTGATGTGCACTGACCTACCTAACATACACTGACCATTACACTCACCTACCTGACATACACTCACCTACCTGACACACACTGACCTACCTGATGTACACTGACCTACCTGACACACACTGACCTACCTGATGTACACTGACCCTGACATACACTGACCTACCTGATGTACACTGACCTACCTGACACACACTGACCTACCTGATGTACACTGACCCTGACACACACTGACCTACCTGACATACACTGACCTAATGGGGCTAATAACAGAACTGTGCATGCCCGAGACACGGGGCTTTTTGGGGACCCACTCAGGGCTCCAGCCCCCCTCAGCCCCCCTCAGCCCCCCTCCCGACGCCACTGCATGCAGCACACGCTTGCGCCTGAAACCCCGAAAGTGCAAAATCACACGCATGGATTTAAATGTTTTTTTTTTTTTTTTTTTTGGAAGCACATAATTGATTAGAGCCTGAGGCACTAATTGGCTCTAAAAAGGATGCGCTCCAGGCACACTGCGTCCAGAGCCCATCCAGCTGTGCGACATTAGTGAATTAAATTCTCTAATGTCTTCCTGTTTCTCCTCCTGGCCAATCAGGAAGCGGGTCCCGAGACACAAGGATGAAGATAAGTGTGGGGATGGCGGGGCGCCTGGTGGGCGACGGGCGAGCGAGTGAAGCGGCGATCGATTGAGCGATGGGGGAGTGGGGGGGTTTGGCGGTGGTTGGATGGCTGGCTGGGGAGGGGGGGGTTGGGTGGTGTCCACAGCCCCCCCCCAAGAAATTTCAGCACCAGCCGCCACTGGTATGGGGGGGCTTAAAACAGGTGGTGAGGAGGCATTATATGTCTTCCTCACCACCTGTCAGCAAACACTTCTGCAAAGCAATCCAAATGCAGATTGCTTTTTAGAGGAACAAGAGTCCTTTACCATACAGTAATAAAATGAAATAAATGAGTGACCTGCAGATCTGTGTAATGGAAGCTGCAGTGTGGGGTGTTACATCCCAGAGGACAAGTCTTTTATTTTATTGCACATTGATTTTTATATGTACAGTATTGGAAAAGATGTTTTTTATTATAAATGATGTGATCAGACTGCAGTTCCAGTGCACAGTGTACAGTGCAGCTGATCAGATGGGGCGGTGCCTTTGGATGAATGAGTATGCCATAGCCCCGCCTACTCCAGTCACCTAAGCAACGGATATAAATACTGTGCGTAAACAACCTTACTGATCCCCGCCCACCGCCCCGCCCTTCGCCCCGCCCATCGCCCTGCCCATTATATGTTCGGCTCAGCCAGCTAGAATGTATCCAATGAAATCGTTGCCAGCTGGAGTGGAGCCAATACAGCACAGCAGACACATATAATGTGTGGACCAGACTCACTATTCTCCGCCCATCACTCCGCCCAGAAAATAACATTTGCATGATCAGTGCGGCTCATCCAGGTGACTCAATGCCAGGTGAAAGGGAACGCCCCCAGAGTAGGCGGTCTAGTACAGCTCTTAATTGAAAAAATCCTCACCTGTCGTTTACATAGCCCCGCCCCTGTTCTATATATGTAAGTAGAGCTCCGCTACTTTACCAGCCCGAGTGATGAGAGAATCCCGGACACCGCAGAGGACCGACCGAGACATGAGCCGCCCGCCCACTTCTCCTGTGTATGAGGGTGAGAGCACATCCCGGACTACAGAACACCGGTCTCTGGGTGTAGAGATGATATATATATAGGGGGGATGTGGGGGGTGTAGAGATGATATATAAGGGGGGATGTGCAGGGTGTAGAGATGATATATATATAGGGGGGATGTGGAGGTGTAGAGATGATATATAGGGGGATGTGGGGGGTGTAGAGATGATATATAAGGGGGGATGTGGGGGGTGTAGAGATGATATATAAGGGGGGGATGTGGAGGGTGTAGAGATGATATATAGGGGGGATGTGGGGGGTGTAGAGATGATATATAAGGGGGGATGTGGAGGGTGTAGAGATGATATATAGGGGGGATGTGGGGGGTGTAGAGATGATATATAGGGGGATGTGGAGGGTGTAGAGATGATGTATATAGGGGGGATGTGGAGGGTGTAGAGATGATATATATAGGGGGGATGTGGAGGTGTAGAGATGATATATAGGGGGATGTGGAGGGTGTAGAGATGATGTATATAGGGGGGATGTGGAGGGTGTAGAGATGATGTATATAGGGGGGATGTGGAGGGTGTAGAGATGATATATAGGGGGATGTGGAGGGTGTAGAGATGATATATAGGGGGGATAGGGGGGATGTGGAGGTGTAGAGATGATATATAGGGGGATGTGGGGGGTGTAGAGATGATATATAGGGGGGATGTGGGGGGTGTAGAGATGATATATATAGGGGGGATGTGGAGGTGTAGAGATGATATATAGGGGGATGTGGGGGGTGTAGAGATGATGTATATAGGGGGGATGTGGGGGGTGTAGAGATGATATATATAGGGGGGATGTGGAGGGTGTAGAGATGATATATATATAGGGGGGATGTGGAGGTGTAGAGATGATATATAGGGGGATGTGGAGGGTGTAGAGATGATGTATAGGGAGGGTGTAGAGATGATATATAGGGGGGATGTGGGGGGTGTAGAGATGATATATATAGGGGGGATGTGGAGGTGTAGAGATGATATATAGGGGATGTGGGGGGTGTAGAGATGATGTATATAGGGGGGATGTGGGGGGTGTAGAGATGATGTATATAGGGGGGATGTGGGGGGTGTAGAGATGATGTATATAGGGGGGATGTGGAGGGTGTAGAGATGATATATATAGGGGGATGTGGAGGTGTAGAGATGATATATATATATATATATAGGGGGGTGTAGAGATGAGAGATAGAGAGAGAGAGAGAGAGAGAGAGATATATATATATATATATATATAGGGGGGGTGTAGAGATGATATATAGGGGATGTGGGGGTGTAGAGATGATATATATGGGGGGATGTGGGGGTGTAGAGATGATATATAGGGGGATGTGGAGGGTGTAGAGATGATATATATAGGGGGAGATGTGGGGGGTGTAGAGATGATATATATAGGGGGATGTGGGGGGTGTAGAGATGATATATATAGGGGGATGTGGAGGGTGTAGAGATTGATATATAGGGGGATGTGGGGGGTGTAGAGATGATATATAGGGGGGAGTGGAGGGTGTAGAGATGATATATATATATATATATATATATATATATATATATATATATAGGGGGATGTGGAGGGTGTAGAGATGATATATAGGGGGATGTGGGGGGTGTAGAGATGATATATAGGGGGGATGTAGGGGGGTGTAGAGATGATATATATATAGGGGGATGTGGAGGGTGTAGAGATGATATATAGGGGGATGTGGGGGGTGTAGAGATGATGTATATAGGGGGGTGTAGAGATGATATATATAGGGGGATGTGGAGGGTGTAGAGATGATATCTAGGGGGAGTGGAGGGTGTAGAGATGAGAGAGAGAGAGAGAGAGAGAGAGAGAGAGATATATATATATATATATATATATATATATATATATATATATATATATATATATATATATATATATATAATATATATATATATGGGATGTGGAGGATGTAGAGATGATATATAGGGGGATGTGGAGGGTGTAGAGATGATATATATAGGGGGGATGTTGAGGTGTAGAGATGATATATAGGGGGATGAGGGGGGTGTGGAGATGATATATAGGGGGGGATGTGGAGGGTGTAGAGATGATGTGGGGGGTGTAGAGATGAGTATATATATATAGGGGGGATGTGGAGGGTGTAGAGATTATATATAGGGGGGGATGTGGAGGGTGTAGAGATGATATATATATATAGGGGGGATGTGGAGGGTGTAGAGATGCTATATAGGGGGATGTGGAGGGGTGTAGAGATTATATATATATATATATATATATATATATATAGGGGGATGTGGGGGGTGTAGAGATGATGTATAGGGTGGGATGTGGGGGTGTAGAGATGATAGATATATATGTATGGGGGATGAGGGGGGTGTAGAGATGAGATATATAGGGGATGTGGAGGGTGTAGAGATGATATATATGGGGGGGGGGTGTAGAGATGATGTATAGGGGAGTGTGGGGGGTGTAGAGATGATGTATGGGGGGGTGTAGGGATGATGTATAGGGGGAGATGTGGGGGGTGTAGAGATAATATATATGGGGGGTGTGGTAGAGATGCTATATATAGGGATGGGGGGGGTGTAGAGATGCTATATATAGGGATGTGGGGAGTGTAGAGATGATATAAAGGGGGGGGGTGTAGAGATGATATAAAGGGGGGGGGGTGTAGAGATGATATATAGTGGGGGGGTGGGTTAGAGATGATGTATAGGGGATATGTGGGGGGGGGGGTGTAGAGATGATATAGTGTGGGGGGGTGTAGAGATGATATATAGTGTGGGGGGGGGTGTAGAGATGATATATAGTGTGGGGGGGGGTGTAGAGATGATATATAGTGTGGGGGGGTGTAGAGATGATATATAGTGGGGGGGTGTAGAGATGATATATAGTGGGGGGGGTGTAGAGATGATGTATAGGGGATATGTGGGGGGGTGTAGAGATGATATATAGTGGGGGGGTGTAGAGATGATATATAGTGGGGGGGTGTAGAGATGATATATAGTGGGGGGGGTGTAGAGATGATGTATAGGGGATATGTGGGGGGTGTAGAGATGATCTATAGGGGGATGTGGAAGGTGTAGAGATGATATATAGTGGGGGGGGGGTGTAGAGATGATATATAGTGTGGGGGGGGGTGTAGAGATGATATATAGTGGGGGGGGGTGTAGAGATGATGTATAGGGGATATGTGGGGGGGTGTAGAGATGATATATAGGGGGATGTGGAAGGTGTAGAGATGATATATAGTGGGGGGGGGGTGTAGAGATGAGAGATATCTAATCTATCACAATGTAAAGTAGTGAGTGTACAGCTTGTATAACAGTGTAAATTTGCCTGTCCCCTCAAAATAACTCAACACACAGCCATTAATGTCTAAACCGCTGGAAACAAAAGTGAGTACACCCCTAAGTGAAAATGTCCAAATTGGGGACAAAGTATCAATATTTTGTGTGGCCACCATTATTTTCCAGCACTGCCTTAACCCTCTTGGGCATGGTGGTCACCAGAGCTTCACAGGTTGTCACTGGAGTCCTCTTCCACTCCTCCATGACGACATCACGGAGCTGGTGGATGTTAGAGATCTTGCGCTCCTCCACCTTCCGTTTAAGGATGTCTCACAGATAGTCAATAGGGTTTAGGTCTGGAGAAATGATTAGCCAGTCTATCACCTTAACCCTCATCTTCTTTAGCAAGGCAGTGGTCATCTTGGAGGTGTGTTTGGGGTTATGTTGGAATACTGCCCTGTGGCCCAGTCTCTGAAGGGAGGGGATCATGCTCGGCTTCAGTATGTCACAGTACATGTTGGTATTCATGGTTCCCTCAATGATCTGTAGCTCCCCAGTGCCGGCAGCACTCATGCAGCCCCAAACCATGACACTCCCACCACCATGCTTGACTGGAGGCAAGATACACTTGTCTTTGTACTCCTCACCTGGTTGCCGCCACACACATTTAAAACCATCTGAACCAAATATATTTCTCTTGGTTTCATCAGACCACAGGACATGGTTCCAGTAATGTCCAATAATGTCCTTAGTCTGCTGACGCTGAGCACTCAACTTCTTTGGTGGACCATGGCGAGGCCTGTTCTGAGTGGAACCTGTCCTGTTATACCACTGTATGGTCTTGGCCACCGTGCTGCAGCTCAGTTTCAGGGTCTTGGCAAACTTCTTATAGCCTAGGCCATCTTTATGTAGAGCAACAATTCTTCTTTTTTTTTTTTTTTTTTTTCAGATCCTCAAAGTTCTTTGCCATGAGGTGCCATGTTGAACTTCCAGTGACCTGTATGTGACCTGTAGTGAGAGCGATAACACCAAATTTAACACACCTGCTCCCCATTCACACCTGAGACCTTGTAACACTAACGAGTCGCATGACACCAGGGAGGGAAAATGGCTAATTGGGCACAATTTGGGGTGTACTCACTTTTGTGAGATACTGTATGTGTGTTGGTGTATATGAGATGTATGTATGTGTTAGTGTATAGTGATCAGATGATTCCTGTCTGTACCCCGGACAGGTGAGATCCCATCACGCTATACTGATCATATTATTAATAATATATAAATCCTTAATAATGACTCTTCCTTCCCCAATCCCTGCACACAGCACATTGTTGATAAAAGATTACATATACATAACCTACACTGTGTGAACTGGGGCAGATAAGTGAGGGGTGGGTCCAATCCTCCCCTCCCACCCCCTGTGTAGTGCACAGGGCCAATCATTATCAGTGCACATGGCTAGTGGGTGGATGAATACGTCATAGCACCGCCTACCCACCTAAGTGTAGCGGATTTAGTGTATGTAGGAAACTTACTGGTCCCCGCCCACCCCAGGCCCAGGTAAAACCAAAGCACAGGCAGTTTGAATAGAGCCAATTGGAACGGTGCCAAAATGCAGCGCATATATACTGTGCGGTACTAATAGATATAAGACTCCATAGTCACCGCCCATTCCTTTGCTCAGTAACGAAAGTCACATGAAAATAAAAATGTGTTTAAAAAATTGCTGCGCAAACACCGTGTGACATAAAAAGTTGCAATGACCACCATTTTATTCCCTAAGGCAGGGATATGCAATTAGTGGACCTCCAGCTGTTGCAAAACTACAAGTCCCATCATGCCTCTGCCTCTGGGTGTCAGGCTCGTGGCTGTCAGTCTTGCTATGCCTCATGGGACCTGTAGTTCTGCAACAGCTGGAGGTCCGCTAATTGCATATCCCTGCCCTAGGGTGTCTGCTAAAATATATGTATATGTATATGTGTTCTGAGTAAGGATGAGCTTCGTGTTCGAGTCGAACCCATGTTTGACTCGAACATCGGCTGTTCGATCGTTCGTCGAATTGCGAACGATATGGGCCGTTCGCACCAAATTCGTGTGGCGCGTCACGGCCCATAATTCACTGCGGCATCGCAGTGCATTGCTTGCTGATGATTGGCCAAGCATGCACTATGACCCGCATGCTTGGCCAATCACAGCGCCGCCTTAACAGAGAGCCATAATTGGCCAAAGCCAAGGAGGCTTTGGCCAATTATGGCTCAGGGGATTTAGTACACGCCCCACACTATATAAGGCCGCCTGCACGGCGGCCCTGTGCAGTGTGTTCCGGTGTGCTTAGAGAGAGAGAGAGAGAGACAGTGTCATTTCATTTGAGTTAGCTAGATTAGGCAGGACAGTCAGTCAGTTAGCTGCACTTAAAGTGTATTGTGTATATATATATGCATCCCAGGTGTTGCATATATATATATATATATATATATATACACTGTATTCAGTTTAGCTAGATCCGTTCCTGTTATCTTCTAGACTATTTACATTTAGTGCAGTGCGTCCTGCTCACAGTGTTCAGCTAGATCCGTTCCTGTTATATTCCTACTGACAGGAAGGCTTGTCTTGTTACAGTATTTTGAAGAAAATTACTGGTGTTCTTTTGATCCTATTAGTGCCACAGTCAGGCAGCTAGACTATTTACAGTTAGTGCAGTGCGTCCTGCCCACAGTGTTCTGCTAAACTTACAAGTTAGTGGGGTGCGTCCTGCTCAGTGTTCAGCTAAACCTACAAGTTAGTGGGGTGCGTCCACCTCACAGTGTTCAGCTAAACCTACAAGCTAGTGTGGTGCGTCCTGCTCACAGTGTTCAGCTAGATCCCTTTCTGTTATCTTCTTACTGACAGGCAGGCTTGTCTTGTTACAGTAAATACAGCTACCTGAAGAAAATTACTGGTGTTCTTTTGATCCTATTAGTACCACAGTCAGGCAGCTAGACTATTTACAGTTAGTGCAGTGCGTCCTGCTCACAGTGTTCTGCTAAACCTACAAGTTAGTGGGGTGCGTGCTGCTCAGTGTTCAGCAAAAAACCTACAAGTTAGTGGGGTGCGTCCACCTCACAGTGTTCAGCTAAACCTACAAGCTAGTGGGGTGCGTCCTGCTCACAGTGTTCAGCTAGATCCGTTCCTGTTATCTTCTTACTGACAGGCAGGCTTGTCTTGTTACAGTATTTTAAATAAAATTGCTGGTGTTCTTTTGATCCTATTAGTACCACAGTCAGGCAGCTAGACTATTTACAGTTAGTGCAGTGCGTCCTGCTCACAGTGTTCTGCTAAACCTACAAGCTAGTGGGGTGCGTCCTGCTCACAGTGTTCAGCTAGATCCATTTCTGTTATCTTCTTACTGACAGGCAGGCTTGTCTTGTTACAGTAAATACAGCTACCTGAAGAAAATTGCTGGTGTTCTTTTGATCCTATTAGTACCACAGTCAGGCAGCTAGACTATTTACAGTTAGTGCAGTGCGTCCTGCTCACAGTGTTCTGCTAAACCTACAAGTTAGTGGGGTGCGTGCTGCTCACAGTGTTCAGCAAAACCTACAAGTTAGTGGGGTGCGTCCACCTCACAGTGTTCAGCTAAACCTACAAGCTAGTGGGGTGCGTCCTGCTCAGTGTTCAGCTAGATCCGTTCCTGTTATCTTCTTACTGACAGGCAGGCTTGTCTTGTTACAGTATTTTAAATAAAATTGCTGGTGTTCTTTTGATCCTATTAGTACCACAGTCAGGCAGCTAGACTATTTACAGTTAGTGCAGTGCGTCTTGCTCACAGTGTTCTGCTAAACCTACAAGTTAGTGGGGTGCGTCCACCTCACAGTGTTCAGCTAAAGCTACCTGTAGAAGGTTGGTGGTGTTCTCATACTACAGGCAGGCAGTTGATTTTGCTAGCTGCAGTATCAGTACATATATATCTATATCTATATCTATATCTATATCTATATCTATATCTATATATATCCCAGCTTAGTGCAGCTACAGGCCATTAGTATGTCTGGAAGGCCAAGAAGGAGAGGCAGACAGTCACAAGCCAATAAGAGAGGGCAAGCAGGCTCTGTGTCTAGTGCTGGTCGTGGAGACGGTGCATCCTCATCAGCACGTGGCCATGGGACACGCTTGGCCTTTTTTTCGGCAGCTGGCCATGTTGAGCCGCAACATGCGGAAGACTTGGTCGAGTGGATGACCAAGCCGTCCTCATCCTCCTCATCCTCTCTCACCCATGCCCAGGGTACTTTGTTTGGCAAAGCAGCGGCCTCTTCCCTCGGCTCAATGTCATCAGTGACTCCTTCCCTAGCCCCACCATGTCCTCCTGAGGAGTCCCTCGAACTGTTTGACCACAGTGTTGGGTACATGTTCCAGGAGGATGCCCAGCGTTTGGAAGGCTCTGATGATGATACTGAGCTCGATGAAGGCAGTAACACGAGCACGGACAGAGGGGGTGCCCAAGAAGGACAGCAATCTGGCAGTCATGCTCCCCCTGCTGCAGCATACTGCCAGGTTTGCTCCAGTGATGAGGAGGGAGGGGATGATGAGGTCACTGACTCAACGTGGGTGCCTGATAGGAGAGAAGAGGAGGAGGAGGAGGAGGAGGCCGCACATCACCAACGAGGCAGGATGCCCTCCAGGGGCCAGCCTAAGGGCAGCACATTGACTGCATCACACCCCAAAGCTCCACATGTGCAGGGCGCTGCAGTCTCTGCGCGTTATTCAAAAAGTTCTTTGGTGTGGGCCTTTTTTGAGACGAGTGCATCAGATCGCACCGCTGCTATTTGCAACATATGTCTCAAGCGTATCTCGCGTGGCCAAAACATCTCCCGCTTGGGTACCACATGCTTGACCAGACATATGTTGACCTGCCATGCAGTTCATTGGCAAGCGTATCTAAAAGACCCACACCAAAGAACAAAGAGGACCTCTGCTTGCTCCTCATCAGCTGAGATTTCCAACCCCACTAGACCTTCAGTCCTCTCTGAGACCTGCACTGAGAGGAATGAAGGTGTAGAATTAGGTGTGTCACAGCCACGTACTTGTGGGCAATCCGATTTTGGTACACGACGTCAGATTGTACCAGGCAAATTTCCCTGCCCCAGCTGCTGCACCGCCAAAAGAAGTTTGCTCCCAGCCATCCACATGCCCAGCGGTTGAATGCTAGCTTGGCAAAATTGCTAGCACTTCAACTGCTGCCTTTTCAGTTGGTAGACTCTGCCCCCTTCCGTGAGTTTGTGGAATGTGCAGTTCCTCAGTGGCAGGTACCCAAACGCCACTTTTTCTCACGGAAGGCGATTCCGGCTCTCTACCAGCATGTGGAAGGCAATGTCCATGCCTCGCTGGACAGGGCGGTCAGCGGTAAGGTGCATATTACCGCTGACTCATGGTCCAGCAGGCATGGACAGGGACGTTACCTAAGTTTCACGGCGCATTGGGTGACTCTGCTGGCAGCTGGGAAGGATGCAGGACAAGGTGCAGTAGTGTTGGAGGTTGTTCCGCCACCACGCCTCCAAAATGCTAATGATTGTGACACACCTCTCTCCTCCACCCCCTCCTCTTCTTCTTCCTCCATGGCCTCTTCCTCGGAACCAGCGGTGCTCCGTAGTCGTTCAAGGGGCTACGCAAGTACGCAGGCCAAAAGATGCCATGCGGTGCTTGAGCTGGTGTGCTTGGGGGACAGGAGCCACACTGGGGCAGAGGTTCTGTCAGCTCTGCAGGGGCAGGTTCAGAGGTGGTTGACGCCACGCCAACTTAAGGCAGGAATGGTGGTTTGCGACAATGGCACCAACCTCCTCTCTGCCCTCCGACAGGGACAAATGACCCATGTGCCCTGTTTGGCTCACGTCCTTAACTTGGTGGTGCAGCAGTTCTTGGGCAGGTACCCGGGCTTACAGGATGTCCTGAGGCAGGCCAGGAAAGTCTGTGTGCATTTCCGCCGGTCATATAATGCCAGTGAATCAATTCAATATTCCAGTCGCACACGTTCCCGGACAAACGGCATAGAGCATTAATGGGTGCTGTAACGATTACCAGTTGGGTTCTGGAAGCATCAAACAGAAGTACATCTTCGCCAGCACACCATGGATCAGAAAACAAGGTTGTCCAAAAGAAGGTTTTTTAATCGAAAATGGTCACATCACAAGGGGGGTGCAACGTTTCGGGGCCGCGCAGGACCCCTTCGTCAGGCAAGTGATGGGGTGCACAGTGAAATACAACATATATATATAGTGGTCACCAATAATGAGAACAACAAGTGCAGAGTGAGAGAAATAGTCCCCTCCCCCTCCCATTGACGTCAATCTGACGTCAGAATCCCGCCAGGATCATTTAATAAACATAGTTTGTATAGATACTGCATAATCATAACCATACTGGTAAACATACAATGATATAATGCCAAGTGGCGTCAGTAACTGTCATGAATTGTGTGCGATCGGCAAAGATTGCCGATTCCGCCCGCTCGGGGTACGCTGTTGCCTAGGACCCAGCGACTGTCAGTCAGCTGGAGGTCCAGGGAGCCAATAGCATGGCGCCGCGTGTGTAGCGCATGCGCCCGGCTCGCTGGCAACCACTGGATACGAAGGACGCCTGGCCGCGGGGCCGCCGTCGTCACGGTAACCCGTGACGTGCGGCCGACGCCATATATGGTAACCAAGGGGAGGAGGGAGCGAACGGGGAGAGGAGAGAGGGGAAAGGAAAAGCGATAAAGCGGGGAAGAGCAAGTATAGGTGCTGAAAGAAAAAGTGTGTAGGTGAAGAGTAAAGGAAAGAGATGCCGTGACAAGAACAAAAGAATGAAATGTAAAATAGAACGGAATAAAGTGTATGAGAGTGACATGTCAGGGTGAAAGAAAAAAACATACAAGGGGGGAGGAAAGAAAAAGGGGACAAAAAGGGGGAAAAAAAGGGGGGAAAAGGGAGGGGAGAAAAGAGAGGAAGAAAAACAAAATAAAATCAAATAGATGGAATATAATGAATAAAGCACAGTGTGCAAGGGAATATAAGACAAGTAACAGTGCGTAGGGCAAGGAACAATATTAACAATAAAGGAAAGGAAAAGAGAAGGAGAAAGGGAAGGAAAAAGGAAAGAGGGAAAGAAGGAAAAAAGCTTTTTTCCTTCTTTCCTTCTTTCCCTCTTTCCTTTTTCCTTCCCTTTCTCCTTCTCTTTTCCTTTCCTTTATTGTTAATATTGTTCCTTGCCCTACGCACTGTTACTTGTCTTATATTCCCTTGCACACTGTGCTTTATTCATTATATTCCATCTATTTGATTTTATTTTGTTTTTCTTCCTCTCTTTTCTCCCCTCCCTTTTCCCCCCTTTTTTTTCCCCCTTTTTGTCCCCTTTTTCTTTCCTCCCCCCTTGTATGTTTTTTTTCTTTCACCCTGACATGTCACTCTCATACACTTTATTCCGTTCTATTTTACATTTCATTCTTTTGTTCTTGTCACGGCATCTCTTTCCTTTACTCTTCACCTACACACTTTTTCTTTCAGCACCTATACTTGCTCTTCCCCGCTTTATCGCTTTTCCTTTCCACTCTCTCCTCTCCCCGTTCGCTCCCTCCTCCCCTTGGTTACCATATATGGCGTCGGCCGCACGTCACGGGTTACCGTGACGACGGCGGCCCCGCGGCCAGGCGTCCTTCGTATCCAGTGGTTGCCAGCGAGCCGGGCGCATGCGCTACACACGCGGCGCCATGCTATTGGCTCCCTGGACCTCCAGCTGACTGACAGTCGCTGGGTCCTAGGCAACAGCGTACCCCGAGCGGGCGGAATCGGCAATCTTTGCCGATCGCACACAATTCATGACAGTTACTGACGCCACTTGGCATTATATCATTGTATGTTTACCAGTATGGTTATGATTATGCAGTATCTATACAAACTATGTTTATTAAATGATCCTGGCGGGATTCTGACGTCAGATTGACGTCAATGGGAGGGGGAGGGGACTATTTCTCTCACTCTGCACTTGTTGTTCTCATTATTGGTGACCACTATATATATATATGTTGTATTTCACTGTGCACCCCATCACTTGCCTGACGAAGGGGTCCTGCGCGGCCCCGAAACGTTGCACCCCCCTTGTGATGTGACCATTTTCGATTAAAAAACCTTCTTTTGGACAACCTTGTTTTCTGATCCATGGTGTGCTGGCGAAGATGTACTTCTATATAATGCCAGTGCTCGGCTGACGGACTTCCAAAAGGAGTTTAACCTGCCCAAGAACCGCCTAATCTGTGACATGCCCACCAGGTGGAACTCAACGTTGGCCATGCTGCAGCGGCTGCACACGCAGCAGAGGGCCATCAATGAGTACCTGTGCGACTATGGCACCAGGACAGGGTCAGGGGAGCTTGTTTTTTTTTCCCCACGCCAGTGGGCCATGATCAGGGATGCATGCACTGTCCTGTCACCATTTGAGGAGGCCACGAGGATGGTGAGCAGTGACAGTGCATGCATCAGTGACACTGTCCCCCTTGTCCACCTGTTGGAGCACACGCTGCGTGGAATAATGGACAGGGCACTTGAGGCAGAACAGAGGCAGAAGGAGGAGGACTTCCTTAGCTCTCAAGGCCCCCTTTATCCAGACAGTGTTCCTGCGTGCCCGCCGATCACACAGGAAGAGGACGAGGAGGAAGAGGAGGAGGAGGAGGAGGAGGAAGATTGTGTCAGTATGGAGGTGGAGCCTGGCACTCAGCATCAGCAGCAGTCTTTAAGGGATCAGTCCCAAGAAACACATGGACTTGTATGTGGCTGGGAGGAGGTGGCTGCGGACCATGTCGTCCTTAGTGACCCAGAGGACTCCGGACCGAATGCCTCAGCAAACCTACGCTGCATGGCCTCCCTGATCCTGCAAAGCCTGCGTAAGGATCCTCGTATTTGTGGTATCAAGGAGAAGGACCAATACTGGCTGGCAACCCTCCTTGATCCACGTTACAAGGGTAAGGTTGCGGACCTTATCTTGCCATCGCAGAGGGAGCAGTGGATGAAACATCTTCGGGAGGCCTTGCAGAAAGGTCTGTGCAACGCGTTCCCAGAGACTGGGAGGTTACAAACTCCTGTTTCTGGACAACGTGTTGCTGAGGCTTCGGTCAGTCAAAGAAGGAGCGGTGGAGAAGGTGGCCGTCTGACCGATGCGTTCAGACAATTTTTTGGTCCGCAGCCCCAAGGTATGATTGGTTCCAGCAACCATCGCCAGCGTCTGTTTTACATGGTGCAGGAATACCTAGGGGCAAGATCAGACTTGGACACCTTTCCCACCGAAAATCCTCTGGGTTACTGGGTCTTGAGGATGGATCACTGGCCAGAGCTTGCACAGTATGCAATTGAGCTACTGGCCTGTCCTGCATCCAGCGTTCTTTCGGAACGCACATTCAGTGCTTCTGGAGGCGTGGTAACCGATCACAGGGTGCGTCTGTCCACTGACTCGGTCGATCGACTGACCTTCATAAAAATGAATGAGTCTTGGATCACCACCAGCTACCAAGCACCTGATGCTGATGTAACCGAATAATTTTTTTTGAAATCTCAGATCCCTTCAAAGACTGCCTATGCTGATGCTGAGTGACTATTCCTGAGTAATTATCCTCTTCCTCCTCAATCATCACGCTGATAGCTTGTAAGAGCATTTTTGGTTCTGGGCGCCACCACCAGTGCCTAAGGCACAATTTTTCAGCCCCTGTTTAACAGGGGCGTGTAATTACGATTTTTGATGCAATACTTTGCAGCAGGGCTCGTTCCTGCATTCCAACTAGAGTGTCTGTGAGGGGTTGCAGTGTTGTGGCACCAGCACCAGTGCCTAAGGCCTAATTTTTCAGCTCCTGTTCAACAGGGGCATGTAATTACAATTCTTGATCTAATATTTCACAGCAGAGCCCTGTGAGGGCTTACAGTGTTGTGGCCACAGCAACACCTAAGGCCCAAATTTCTGCTGAGTATATAGGGCAGGACCCTACTTTCAAACAACTAACTTACAAACGACTCCTACTTGCAAACGGAAGGAGACAACAGGAAGTGAGAATAAATCTACCCCTAGGAAGGGAAATTCTCTCCTGTAAGAGTTAATATGGGAAAAACATTTCTCCTTTCCACTGATGCTTTCCAATCCATTGGGACAAAAAGTGAGGTGAAATCTTCTGAAGAGGAGGAAAGACAGCAAAACAAATGTCACAGGGGTGATAACCCTTCCCTATGTTTTCCAAAAAGCTTAAAAAAGATTTTTTGGCTGGAGCTAAACACGTTAAAAATGTACCCGTTCAAAATTACAAAGAGATTCTACTTAACAACAAACCTACAGCCTGTATACTGCTGTTCAGAGTATATAGGGCCTGGTGGCCCCACACCTTTCCTTATTTTAATTTGGGTGCGGGGTTCCCCTTAATATCCATACAAGACCCAAAGGGCCTGGTAATGGACTGGGGGGTACCCATGCCGTTTGTCTCACTGATTTTCATCCATATTGCCAGGACCCGACATTACATTAAACCCGCAAGCAGTTTTAAATGAGATTTTTTCCTTTAAAAATGACATTTGGTGCAGGGACTGTTCTAAACACGGGAAACACGTGTCACTTTACAGGCATACTATAGACACCCCCCAGGTACGATATTTAAAGGAATATTTCACTTTTTTTTTTTTTTTTTTTTTTTTTTACTTTAAGCATCATTAAAATCACTGCTCCCGAAAAAACGGCAGTTTTTAAAAGTTTTTTTTGCATTGATACATGTCCCCTGGGGTAGGACCCGGGTCCCCAAACCCTTTTTAGGACAATACCATGCAAATTAGCCTTTAAAATGAGCACTTTTGATTTCGAACGTTCGAGTCCCATAGACGTCAATGGGGTTCTAACGTTCGTGCAAACTTTTGGTCCGTTCGCAGGTTCTGGTGCGAACCGAACCGGGGGGTTCTGAGTAATTTTCTAGCAAAAAAAATGATGATTTTTACATGTAGGAGAGAAGTGTCAGAAATGACCTGGGTGGCAAGGGGTTAATTACCATAAGTAATATACAAATTATTTATTATTTTTAAGGGAATTTACTATATTTTTTTTTTTAAATCTGTACTCAAGCAGGTGGCTTAACGGACAAATTACTGAAGTTTGAAGTTATAACTTCCAACCTGTAATTTCACAGTATATAGATAAATAATAAATGTTATAACATGTATAGCATATAAATGTGTTTTAGCTTTAATATATACCGTACATTTTCAACAGAATCTGTTTCTCCCTCTTAACTGTTTCAGAAAAAAAACATGGGATTGTGGGTAAATCTTATACACAAACACTTTTTTACCTTGTAGATAAGAGGGCTGGGCTGGAAGGGAGTATTTGTCTTTTAGACACGCCCCTTTCTATGACACTGCAGTGAGAGGAGAGCCTCCACTGCAGCTTTTTTCAGGGGATCTCCTGATGAAGTCATGTGACTGACGAACACGCGTCACGAACACTAGATACCGGAAGTGACGGGCGAGCTCACTGCTCATTTTTTGTTGCCAGTTTGATACAGTATAATGTGAGTACCTGTTTTTACTTTGTTGCTACTAATAAATATTTGCAAAAATACTACACTATCGAGCATCCCTCTTGTTCCTATATCCACCCATGCCCTATTTGCAAGGTTCTCCCGCTCCAGTGAGTTAGAAGGGGACGCTGATTGTAAACAGGATACATACACCAGCAGAGCCGGAAACGACAATTTGGGACGGTTACCAGGGGACACACAACAGTTCAATAACAAATATATATTTACATGCTGTTACCTTACAGCAGTAAGGTAAGGGTGCACCCATATATTTAGCTTCAGAGGATAAGAAGCCCCCTATCACCAGCACTTCACTGCAGAGTGACCACCAGCACTCTTTATATTTGTTTATTGATATACAGTCGCCACATATGCTGCACCATATTATATTTTTGGGAAAAAAGGAATTCTTCACGGACACATCGACTATATTCACTTATGGAAAAGACATTTTATTTTTTCATTGGACATTTCATCACAATATTTCATTGTCGCTGCTATTAATCCTACTGCTTTTACTTAGGGAAATAGTAATGATTAATGCGCGATACATGCGCTTTATCTTGTGTTCAAGTTTATGTGTTTTTATATCACAAGTATTGCCTCTTTTTAGTGTTTCCTTCACAGAGCACTTTTGCCCTTTATTTTATATAATTTATGTACAGCGCAGCACTATTTTTATTTTATAATGCAGCTGTGAGGTGATGAGATCTCATCTACTGTTTTGCACATCTCCCTGCACATGGCTTTGTAAATCTGTCCCTATATTCCTGTATTGCCTTAAAATGTATTTCTATAAACGGCGCAGTTCAAGTTTTCTACTCCTAAACAGAAAAACAAAAAACTGTTTACAATCTGTAATTTTCCTGATTCCAGATCCGGTTCTCATCTCCAACATCACCAGTAACTGTAGCCGGCTCGGTGAGGAGGTCGCGGTGAGCGTCCAGTTCTCTGGAGAAGAGAGCGCTGTGACCTGGGAGGTGGACGGGGAGCCTCTCCCTGAAAGATACCGGCTGATAGATGACAATAGGACGCTGATTATCCCCAGTGTGCAGAGAGACGACACCGAGAGGAGATTCCGGGTCAGGATCACAAACCCGGTCAGTGAGGAGATCCGGGAATACCGGCTGGAGATCGGAGGTGAGAGGAGCAATGGCTGTATTTAAAATAAACCATGTCTACTAGAATGCTTATTTGCATTCAAACTCATGGCAAGTCTTTGGCGTGTTATTTTGGTGCTGATCACTTTTTAAGGGGTTGTTTTTTTAAATTTGCATAGCATTTCACCAAGTAAAAGTACATGTACATTCGTTCTGTGTAAACAAAGGGGGGGGGGAGTGAATGTAAATAGGCTACATCCTGTGCTGTTTAGACATAATCATTGATTTTAAATGAAACATAGAATATATAAGTATTAAGCTGGCCATCCACCTATAGATTATCTGCAGATTTTCTATGGTTAGATGGAAAAAGTGCAACAGATTTCTCCATGTTCGCTAAACTGTGTGGATGGAGGAATCTCCCACTTTTTCCATCTAACCATAGAAAATCTGCAGATAATCTATAGGTGTATGGCCAGCTTTATAGAAAATTCCTGGCCAATCCTTTATAAATCAGCCTATAACATTTAACTCCTTCCTGAAGAATAAACTTGTGGAGAAGGTTAAGAGCAGAACAGGATACAAAGATACTTCTTAATGCCCATTCTAGAACAGGCTAGTCTCATATAAGCTTTAAGATGGTAATGTAATGTTTTCTTAGTGTGTGTTTTTTTTGTTTGCTTTTAATCACAGCCTGTGAAGAGTGAGCGGGGAGTGGGACCAAACTGCACTGAATAGACATGCAAAGCCCAACTTGGAATTGAGCCCACATAGCAAGCCACTTGCTATGGGGGCACTAAGAAGAGAGGAGGAGCCAAGAGTAGGGGCAGGGGACTGTGTGTGTATGTGTGTGTGTATTGGGACGCCTGCCTTTACACGCACATGAATTTAATGGCATCCTAGTCTTAGTCCATAGGGTTCAATATTGAGTTGGCCCACCCAGTGCAGCTATAACAGCTTCAACTCTTCTGGGAAGGCCGTCCACAAGGTTTAGGAGTGTGTCTATGGGAATGTTTGACCATTCTTCCAGAAGAGCATTGGTGAGGTCAGGCACCGATTTGGTGGAGGGGGGATTATGGTGGGTGGTTGTTTTTCAGGGGTTGGACTTGGCCCTTTAGTTCCAGTGAAGGGAACTCTTAAGGTGTCAGCATACCAAGACATTTTGGACAATTTCACGCTCCCAACTTTGTGGGAACATTTTGGGGATGGCCCCTTCCTGTTCCAACATGACGCACAAGGCAAGGACCATAACGACATGGATGAGCGAGTTTGGGGTGGAGGAACTTGACTGGCCTGCAAAGTCCTGACCTCAACCCGATAGAACACCTTTGGGATGAATTAGAGCAGAGACTGCGAGCCAGGCCTTCTCATCCAGCATCAGTGCCTGACCACACAAATGCTCTTCTGGAAGAATGGTCAAACATTCCCATAGACACACTCCTAAACCTTGTGGACGGCCTTCCCAGAAGAGTTGAAGCTCTTATAAGCTGCAAAGGGTGGAGCCAACTCAATATTGAACCCTACGGACGAAGACGCCATTAAAGTTTGTGTAAAGGCAGGCGTCCCAATACTTTTGGTAATCTAGTGTAATGAGAACTGAATAACCGTCGGAAGGCGCACATATGGAAGGCTGGCAGCATTGCTGATTGCTGGGCAGCGGTTTAGCATTGTCCTCCTGCATCAGGATGTTCTGTCTCTGGCACAATTTCCAAGTAAGAAAAAAAATCACAGGTGCACGCTCTCGGCACAGCTGTATTTACATTCTGGCACAAATATACAGCCGCTCTGTCCAGGCCCACCCGCCAAGAGCCCGTATATTTGCATACTGTGGGCACCAAGAGGTTAAACTAATATCTGATCCTGCTGTGAAGGTTTAGGCACTTCCTGTTATACGGTGACAACATTCCACCCCTCATTCCAAATCATTCTATGTTGTCATTCACTCAATGGAGACTAAAGGCAGGTGTGCTGACAGATCGCACAGGCATGGTCCACTATTGTCACCATAAGGAAACCCACCCTGAGAAATGCTGCACAGCCATCGCTGGAGTCCTTGTAGACAAAGAGACTGCGGGTGAAACCGCAGCACTGAGATACAACAAAGGATAGAAGTTTTTATTTATTTTATTTTTTTCATAAAAAGCAGTGGTTTATAATGCGCATTGCTTAAGGAAACCAAACATTATTCAGTGAGGCTGCTTGTACACAGTGCAGTCCAGCTACAGTGGGAGAGACAGGTGCAGCATCCAGCCCTGCTGAAGGCAGCTTGTCAAGGTCTATGGCAGACTTCAGCTAAAACTGGCAGAACAATGTACCGAGTGGTACTAGCGATTAGAGCCCGGTCTGTTCTGGAATACGGAAGGTCTAAACACCGGTACCACTCAGTGTAGCATCCAGCCGCAACCTGCCATAGATATTCACAGGCTGCCTGCAGTGGGGCTGGATGCTGCACCTGTCCCCCTGGGTTCCCTGCAGCTGGATGGCCTCCTGTGTAAGAGGCGCTATGGTTTCATGTACCAGCAGGGGGCAGTGTAGAAAATGTCTTGTGCTAAGCTTGACTCCCACATGTAGAGGCAGAAGGATTATATGACTGGGCTGGTCGTGGCCAATCTGAGCCTAGAGGACTAAGGCGGCACACAATATTACTATATGGGACCGGTCCATACAATGGGAATAACACCCTGAACTGTATAGAACACGGGGGGGGGGGGCTGTTATAATATTGTGTGACATGGAATAGTAACAATGTCTGTTTTCTTTTATTCTCCTCTGCTTCAGGGATATTACAGGTCAGTTTGATTATATAAAAATTCACAGATCTTTTTCTATACATTGTTAATCACACGAGAAAATACCTCACAAAAAAGGTTACATTTGGTTTTATTTTCTGACAGTTCCTGAATTGAATTTCCAAACATTACCAGTACATCCCATGGCTGCTGGAATAAGTATCCACATTCAGGTGAGTTATATTTACATGTTAGTTCTCTAAATGATATCACTAAAGAGTGGACAGCTATTGTCCATTACCGCCAATACCTTCATGACATGCAGAGATTTAAAGTGATACTACAGGTTAGTAAAAAATAAAACTAAAAAACATGTTCTACTTGCCTCCTGTGTGTAGTGGTTTTGCACAGAGCAGCCTCAATGGTCCTCTTAGGTCCCCCACTGGCGCTCCTGGCTCCTCCCCCTTGACCAGTGCCCCCATAGCAGGCCTCTTGCTATGGGGGCATTGTTGCATGCTCACTCCCGTGCCCCGCTCTATGCGTCCATAAGACAGTGTGCAGAGGTAAGCTGTGGACAAGGAATGAGTATTTTATGGGTATAACCACTGTGGCATGCGACCCTGTGTATACAGTATATAGGCTTAAGCTTTAAGCCCCTCCCACTATTTGTGCAGTTTTGCCACACCCACAATTCAATATGGCACACAGCCCAAAAATTCCCTATAATCTTTATTTGGTTACAGGTTCTTCACCTCATTCATTATATGGGCGTCCTATGTGTGATCCTATCCGCCTTATGTATTTATACATGGTGATTCCCCCCCCCCCTCCTTATGTATTTATACATGGTGATTCCCCCCCCCCCTCCTTATGTATTTATACATGGTGATTTCCCCCCCCTCCCTCCTTATGTATTTATACATGGTGATCCCTCCCCCCCTCCTTATGTATTTATACATGGTGATCACATTCCCCTTAAAATCCTCTTAAGATAATATATTCAGTTCTGATGATCTTTCCTGATAGCTGAGCTCCTCTCTCTCCATACACATCATCCATTAATCTGCACTAATTGGCTTCCTTCTAATCCACACAGCTCATATCTTCATATAAAGATTTCTGTGTATGCTCCTTCATATATAAGTACATTGTATATATCACATATATGAAAATGTTTGTGTTTCTCTGGAGTGTGTTTTTTTTTTTTTTTTTTTGTTTTTTTTTTGTTGATGTTTTGAAAAATAGGGTTGCGTTATTTCAGACATTCCATTATTGGAAGTACAGTATGTATCTTTCAGACAGTTATTCTTTTTGTTTTCTTTTTCTGACTCCATTACAATGTTTCTAATTGTAAAAAGTAGAATCCTTTTATGTGTTATGGTTTCCCTCTAGTGGCTAGTTCTGGTATTAACCATAATTTTGCGAATGAGTAGTTATTTTACATGAGCAATCGCTACCAATAATTGGACGGCCCCATATTTAGTGTGGTGTGTGGGCTTTTTTGTTTTGTTTTTAATTCTTTTTTAAATGTCATTTTCTACAGCAGATAATTTGTCTGCATTTTTTTTTTTTTTTTTTTTTACCTCTGCCATTTTCCTGCTCTCGAGCACTATATACACCATAGCGCCTCCATCATAACTTTGGACTTGATAAAGCGTCCCCTGAAGATGTGAATTTGCATGAATTGCATTGGGGCTGAGCTACACGCTGACATCTCGCCATCACTTCCATGCTTGCAACTGATGGCCCTCTTTGCAAGTTCACTTTTTTTATTGGCCACGACTATTGTATTTCCTTGCATTTGAATGAAACCTTTTTTTCCTTTTTTTTTTTATGTAAAGTTTATACTTTTTATTTTAATATTTACAACACTGATTCCCTGCCTGTGGCTCCGGGCAGTGAGTTTGTTTATTTTTTTTCTAGACTGTTTCAAGCAAACCTTCTGACTGTCCCCAGTGGTGAGAGTTGGTACTGCAGGGTGTCCCCATTGTGATTATGGAGCTGGTTGACATGTGCGAAGGATCCTGGTGATTTAACTGTGCATGTTGCTGCTTCCTTCTGGCAGCTTTAATTTTGGTGGTTGCATTTTAGTACTGTTGCTCACATGTGACGGGGAGGATTTCCAGTAGCTGGTGGAAGACATTCTTTCTGCGGTGATCATTATTGCACACGTTGGACTTTTCACTTTTGGACTTTGTTTACACTGATATACTTTTTCAGTATTTTGAGTATTGTGGATGTTTTTTGCACATCATGATTATTGTATTGATAGCACACATTTTAAGCTTGTTATATCACAAAATGTGTCATTTGAACTGTTTAATTTTTTTTTATATACACATTTACTCTTATGCTCAGGACATAAAAAGTAAATTCCTAAGGATGGACAATACTAGACTTGGGGTTTTTCTAATTGTATACTGTGCGAGCTACATCGCTTGTGCATAATGTCTTTTTACACATTTTTTACACATTTTACCTATTTACTCTTAGCTGCTCTGTTGAAGAAAAAGCAGGCTAGTTGACAGTTTAATAGTTTAAGCTCCAATTTACACATACAACTGAAGGAATTGCTTAGTCCCTCTGCCTGTTTAGATGCCTCCATACAATGTTTTATTTTCTAAAATGCATTTTTTTTGTCTATCTTGAAATGCCAGTTCACGTACATTATCTGGGGCAGCCCACATGTGTGTCTCTCCTACTTGTGCTCAATGTTGGAAGCTGTGGAGAAGGGGGAGGAGTTTGTGGGTAAGACAATCATCAAGACTGCATTCTGCCTTCCAGTACAAGTGTGAGATATAGGTGTTGGTTCTAATCAGCACAGCTGATACCTAAACTCTTATGATGGAGGAACATGACAAATACATTTTGGGAAATGCTAACCTAGAGTAATAAATAGGATAGCAATGTCTTGCTGAAGCACCTGACCTGCGGGTGTCTTTTTGTATTTTTAGATGTGTTGCAAAAAGGAAAGAAAAAATGTTCCTCTGAGTATAATGGAAGTTGGATATGGGCAACCCACCAACAACAAATCTTCATCCATCCATGGGATGCCTGAAGATCTTCCTCTGAATATCATGAAGGTTGGCTATGAGCAACCCATCCACAATGAATCCACATCCACCCATGTAATCCCTGAAGATCTTCCTCTGAGTATCATGGAGGTTGGCTATTCACAACCCATTCACAACAAATCCACATCAACCCATGGAATCCCTGAAGATCTTCCTCAAGAGTATCATGGAGGTTGGATATTTGCAACCCATCCACAATGAATCCATATCAAACCATGGTATCCTTGAAGATCTTCCTCAAGCTTATCATGAAGGTTGGCTATTCACAATCCATCCACTCATGGGATCCTTAAAGATCTACATCTGAGTGGAGTAATAACCCATCAATCTAAAATTATTCTACCCCAACAATGAGAGGGGATCCCTGTCTGGAGCGGAGGATGGAAATGTGCTCCATTAAATAGATGGATATGACATCTGTGCCTTTTCCTGTCATACCAGCTAGACATCTGGGGGAAATTTACTATTTTACCTTTTTTTTTTTTTTTTTTTTTTTTTGAGACTTTAAGTGGAACACCAGCCAAAACATTTTAATTGGGGGGGGGGGGGCACCTAATGTATGTGTTGTGGGATTTATTCTCACTTCCTGTTCTATTGACCAAACAAAGTGAGGGAATTCAGTCCAACAGTGATGGGCTAAACCACCTCCACACAACTTTTATACCATACTAGAAAATTATCCCACTCCAGGGAAAAAAAAACTACAGGTTTGTTGAGAACCAACCCTAAGTGAGCTGGTGCAAAAATCTGAATATTTAGAGTTGAGTAAAGTGTTGCAGAAGGGTTTTTTTTATATTAAAATTTGCTGGACGAATGTTGCAAGCATTCTCCCAGCTGCCATAAATGGTCACTCTAATTTGCCTAATACATTTCCTACAATCGTTGGCCCCATCTAGTGTGTTTTTTTTTTTTTTTTTTTTTTCCCCCCCACTTTTTTTAGAGCACACCAGTTTGGAGTCCATGGTCAATAAGGGACCTAGAATTATTGCGCTCACATTTTCGGTGATGCATGGCTTGTGCAATTGTTTACATTTACACCTCATGTACATGTTTGTGTTCTGTAGTATCCGTTTCTAAATTCCTCCAATCAGGAAGAATACAACATTTATGGTCACTAGATGACACTTACAATCTTATGAGATTATTATATTACACAGAATACTGCGAGTTTTCTTGGAGCTGTGTGGATGTGTCCCCTTCCTTCCATACATGACTCCTTAGAGTGAATATTACATTGTGACTGTTTCTTCTTGAAAAAGGAACTAGTTAAGAAAATGTGATAATGTGTTTACACTTTTTAACTAGAATGGCATTCTAGTTTGACAGGGCAAAAAGCACTGAACATTTTTATAAATATAACTAAGTGTTCAACACTTGCTAAAGAAATGCACCACAAACATCCCCCAACCTTTCCATATCTCAATTTTGTATAGAAAACCTCTCTATATGGCATAATCTGTAATGTGTGTATGGGGTTTCCCAATTATCTTGGGGTTATGATATTGCTCAATCTTAGGGGCTAATGCAATAAAGCGCTTATTAGATGGAATATGTGTAATATGCAGATGTGGACTATGTAAGTGCACTGCTTTAATTCCTTTAAAGGCCTTTGGGTCACAAAGTAGTTCATGAATTTATGAGGTGCATTGAGCCTACTTTTATTGATAGAGGACAAGTACATGAACTTACGGTCTGGCATCTTCCCATTTATACAAGTTTCCCCAGTACAGAGAATGCTGTAATCAAGGTACGGTAGAAGCTGTGCCCAAAAAAAAAGCAAGCAGAAGACAAAGGATTAGTTATCAGTATTACCTGTAGTCTCCCAGCAGCACAGTATTTCTGCATTACTGACTTACCAGTCCTTGTTCTGCAATGGGTCTCTGTGTGGAGGTGGCCATCTTGGTAGGAGCAGGGTTTTGCTTCCCCTGTCTGAGCTGCCCCCCACTGACTAGACATCTGATGACTGATCTATGCTTCATCATCATTACCCCACCAGACTGGATGAAACAGAAGCAGGGAGATCCCTCCATTGCAGATCCTAAGGTACAGTTTCCTCTCCAGCAAGAACAATGGGCAGCAGAATTGTGACATCACAAAATCTCACTCCAATGTTCATGAGACTACCAGTCATTGACAGCAGCAGATGATCCCACATTGCAGATATATAGGTCAAGGTGCAGGAAGTTATCTGCTATTTTTTCAGAAGTTAAAAGCAGATATTAAAATATTTTCATGAAAAACTGAATATCTACTTCAGAGTGCTCGAATGACTGCCGATTGTCTACAGTAAATATGTGATTGCTGTGAAATACTGGATGGGGAAGTTCTACACAGAAAAGGGACACATTCTGAACAGTTGGAAGTTTCTGTGTGATAACAAGCACTGTGGACTGTCGGTGGTGCTCATTACTGCTGGTTAAGGAAGCCCAATATGGAGTGCAATGTGGAAGCTTCATCTAGGAGCATCAGCTTGTAACACTCAGATGTTTAGGAGAAACTTAAAGTGATATGTTTTTTTTAAAATGCGTTGACTATGAATTGTGTGTTTTTTTTTTTTTTTTTGGTTCCTTTTTACAAGAATGTATCATGTTCTAGACATAAACGTTGTTTTATCTATAATGGGGCTGTATTCCTAAGGCCTTGTTCACACAGGTGGTATGGCCATGTTTTACCCACCAACCGGCCTCCCCATCAGAGTACACAAAGCCTAACAAGGCAGACGGAGGGGGTCATTCACATGCAGTAGGCACAGGAAATTTAACTTGACAGGTGGCAGCATTTCTCAAACTTGCCCATTGAAGGCAATCGGATCACACCAGTGTGGCAAGCCAAATTCTTGGCTCGCAATAGCAGACGTTTGCATGCAAAATAGCCATTTACCCCAGAAAAAAAAGCTGAGGCATTCAGGAGATGCCAGTGTTGCCTCCTGGAAGCTGTGCTCTGCTGCCCTCTGGAGGGGAGGTACAGACTGCCACCTGTGTGAACTTTGCTATTGGTTTTGTTATGTCACACCACTCTGGATAATGTGCTGTAATTATTTCATGCTGGATAACTATAGGAAGTCAAGCCATACTGTAAAAATATTTTATATATTTTTTTACTTTTATATTTCTTGTTGTGCAAATTCCTGTATGTCTCCTTTGGATTGGGATTCTCCTGGCTGCATTAACAGTAGCCCTAAAAATCAAATAAACTATATTTAAAATCCTTTTTTTTCCCTCTTAGTTTTGGAGTGTGGAAAGGTTCGGTCCCCTGTCAGAATTTTATTATTGGCTGTGTCCCCCGCAGGGGAGATTTGACCTGGTGACCATCACCGAGATAGAAATGGAAGAGAAATCTGTCACCAGAACAAGAGGTGGGGGAAATGTTCTGGTGACAACCCAATAAGATGAGAATACTTTTCACTTTGGGGAGATTTCCTTGAATTTCCTGTTATCTCTCCAAGACAGGAAGTTAAAGGAAACCTCCCCAACGGAAAGTAACAAATAAAACCTAATAAGGGGTTATGCGAGTATCTACTGGTCTGGTGACATGTATTGTGATTTTTTTTTTTTTTTTTTTATTAAAAATAAAGTTTAATGGGTGTAGTTATGGTTCCACTTGAATTCTGATGTTGGTTACAAAAAAAAAATAATCCTGTTTCAGGGATGAAATGTTGGCCCATCAGCTGATGTAGTCTTTGTTCTAGTGCCACCAGCCAATCATTGTCTCTGCCTCAGGTTGTGTATAGAAGTGAGGAGAGCAGCTGGTGGGGTCCAGGCACAGTCCTCACCATAGGAGAGGTAAGTGTTGTAATGTTCTAGCCGAGGTTTTTGTAACAGCTGCAGAAAACCAAATAGTCAATGTTAGGTCTTCTAAAATAGTTATGGAATTAGAGATCTTTACCTATTGGCATAAGGAACCACAATGGGGTATGTGAAGGTTCTCATTTATCCAAGTCATGGTATAGCTAGTCCTAGTTACACAAAAAAAAAAAAAACACACACACAGGTAATCAAACTATAAGCTTTTTATTACATATAATGAACAAAAATACATTGCAATTAAAATACAAAAAGTGGTAAAACACAAAAACAAACAAATCAGCTATGATTTCCCTAAGAAATCTATTAGGATAAAATTAGATCAATACAGGATTATACATAGACTTCTTGTATAGACAAAGTGTAAATATGAGGGGGACACACACACCCCCCTGGTCTAGCAATGGGCAGCATTTTGACCTGGAATCAAGCCTGTGTCTCGGCTGTCGCCCACCCCATACTACTGAACAGACAGTCTACTATCCTTCCTGAATGGAGCAACTGCTGTGCCGGCTGTAAGGACAGGTTCTGTTTAACACACTGACATTCCCCCTATTGGAACAATATTGAACTACAACCCATCTTGAATATCAGAAATACTGTTATTTAACAATCAGAGGGGGGGGAGAGATTCTATCTATATCATGTATTGATGTTCAGGACTAAAAAAAATGTAATTTAAGGAAACCTGAAATGTTACATATAAAGTAATAACTGTTTCTGGGTTAGGTGGAGCTTTAGGCTTGCTTTGACTTTTTCAAGCTTCTACCTTGCTGCTTTGTTGAAATAAAGCTTGTAAACAGAGCTCAGTAGCATCAGCTAAAAAAAAAACAAAACAAAAAAACACACACACATCCAGGCTTGTGATCTTGGCACCCTTTCCTCCCTCCATGTAAGCACTAGTGCATCCTTTAAATATACAGTATCTCACAAAAGTGAGTACACCCCTCACTTTTTTGTAAATTTTTCCCTCCCCGGTGTCATGCGACTTGTTAGTATTACAAGGTCTCAGGTGTGAATGGGGAGCAGGAGTGTTAAATTTGGTGGTATCGCTCTCACTCGCTCATACTGGTCACTGGAAGTTCAACATGGCACTTCATGGCAAAGAACTATGAGGATCTGAAAAAAAGAATTGCTGCTCTACATAAAGATGGTCTAGGCCAGTGATGGTGGACTTTGGCACCCCAGATGTTTTTGAACTACATTTTCCATGATGCTCATGCACTCTGCAGTGTAGTGGAGCATCATGTGAAATGTAGCTCCAAAACATCTGGGGTGCCAAGGTTCGCCATCACTGGCCTAGGCTATAAGAAGATTGCAAAGACCCTGAAACTGAGCTGCAGCACGGTGGCCAAGACCATACAGCGGTTTAACAGGACAGGTTCCACTCAGAACAGGCCTCGCCATGGTCCACCAAAGAAGTTGAGTGCACATGCTCAGCGTCATATCCAGAGGTTGTTTTTGGGAAATAGACGTATGAGTGCTGCCAGCATTGCTGCAGAGGTTGAAGGGGTGGGAGGGTCAGCCTGTCAGTGCTCAGACCATACGCCGCACACTGCATCAAATTGGTCTGCATGACTGTCATCCCAGAAGGAAGCCTCGTCTAAAGATGATGCACAAGAAACCCGCAACCAGTTTGCTGAAGACAAAACAGACTAAGGACATGGATTACTGGAACCATGTCCTGTGGTCTGATGAGACCAAGATAAACTTATTTGGTTCAGATGGTGACAAGCGTGCGTGGGGGCAACCAGGTGAGGAGGACAAAGACAAGTGTATCTTGCCTATAGTCAAGCATGGTGGTGGGAGTGTCATAGTCTGGGGCTGCATGAGTGCTGCCGGCACTGGGGAGCTACAGATCATTGAGGGAACCATATATGCCAACATGTACTGTGACATACTGAAGCAGAGCATGATCCCCTCCCTTCAGAGACTGGGCCTCAGGGCAGTATTCCAACATGATAACCACCCCAAACACACCTCCAAGATGACCACTGCCTTCTTAAAGAAGCTGAGGGTAAAGGTGATTGGCTGGCCAAGCATGTCTCCAGACCTAAACCCTATTGAGCATCTGTGGGGCATCCTCAAATGGAAGGTGGAGGAGAGCAAGGTCTCTAACACACATTTTGATTATGGTTCACATTGGTGCAATGCAAGAAACCTGCGAATCCACTGGAGGTTACCGGATTGCACCCGACTCGCAGGCAGTTCACACTGCCATATGCAAACCACTGGGAGTGTCAATATAAAGTTAATAACACCCCCAGGGCGATTCGCATATCGCAGTGCAAACTGTCAATTTGGACATTAATCAGATCGCATGGGTGTTCACACCATGCGATCCGATTCTGGTGCAGACCAAAAAAAAAGGATCCTGCAGGACTTTGGTCCAAATGTGACACAAATTTAGCCACGGCTGAATTCGCATCGCACAGACATCACATGTGATTTGCACAGCGCACTAACGTGAACCGAGCATTAGGCCTGAAAATATAATTGTAGCAGAGCGTCCCAGAGACAGCTGGGAAAAGTCCTGTTCTGGGTTTCTCCAAGGCTCCTCTCATCAGCGATCTCTAATCCATGGTACGGTTTGGATCTTGGTCCTCTCCCCCAGGCCAATACCAGATTATACTCACTCCGAGACAGACAGTCAGTGCTCTCAGCCTGGGAATCAGACAAGTCCTGTCTGTGAGAGCTAAAGAGGTTGGTAAAATCTAACAAGCTGTATATGTGGAAGCGGACAAGCTGTAGGCTTGCTCAGCCTGTTAGGACCTGTATGTTTGTATATTGAGTGCCGAGACACGGCTAGATTTTTGTTTTGCTGTTATTGTTCCGTTTTGTTTCCTGAGACACTGTACAGCCCCTGTATATAGATTGTGAATATCACAAACATTGCACTGTTTTGTCATTACCTTCTTAGATTTGGTATCTGTGCCTGAGAGAGACTGCTTATCCCAGGGAGCTTTGTACCTTCTACCCGTTCCCTGCTCACATCATAAATATTCTGAAAGCAGACAACATGTAAATTAAACAAAGTGTCTCTTTATTGAGAAAATAGTCACATCACACTTTCAATACTCATACCTCCAACCATGTGCAACAACGTATCCAATACATGAAAATTATTAACAAAAGTGTCTCTTAGGCTGGGTTAGCAGGAGATTGTGACCGGCTCTCTATGAAGCCGGTTCACATATCTCTGCAGGGGCTCCGGTGCGAATTGCACAGGAATGCTGTGCGTCTTTTGGTCCGTTTCAGACCAAAATTCAGCCTGAAATCTGACCTAAAAATGGTGAACGAGGACGCTCCGGATGCTGTGAGCCGTTGCATGCTCATATGTGAACCCAGCCTTTAAAAAAAAAAAAAAAAAAACATAAAAACAGCCCACAGATCTCAAAAAAACGCTCACTCCTCCAAATACAGTGCCATTGCTTCCGTGCGCATGTGCCAATGATGTGGGCACATGCTGATACAGGGGATATCTTTTAAACCGTGCAGGCTTAGGAGATATCTGGGGTAGCTACAGGTAAGCCTTACCTGTAGCAAAAAGTGGATTGTAAAGGGTTTACAACCACTTAAAGTGTAAATATGAGATCTGAGGTCTTTTTGACCCCAGATCTCACATTAAAGAGGTCCTGTCATACTTTTTTCTATCTATATATAGCCACCCATAACTTGAATTTTGACCAATTCAGACTCTCGGTTGGACTGGGAAAGGTTCTGAGGGTTGCTTCCTCAAAGTGCACAACTGTGAGATGAACAAGCCCAACTCTACATGTAGTTAAGCTTGACTGCTTTACATGATCCTCAGGGAATGAGCTTCATACATGGATGAAATAATCTAAATCTCCAGCTGAAAAAGTACAACAGCCGTTGTGGAGGTACAAGTCTTGTTCTACCCTGCCAGATAGAGGTCAAGGTAAGGCCTTGGGTTACACAGAAGCTTAGGCGTGCTTTTTTTATTATTATTATTTTTTTTTTTTAAAACACAGTAGTTTGCTAGAGAACATACATGTACAATCATTCTGTGAAACTAGGGCAAAACAAATGTTTGCAGACTATTTCATTGGTTTAATTTGGAAAATAACACATTTGGCCAGCAGATGGTGCAAAGTATGATGGGACATTTCTAGGCAATTTCTAATGGCCAAATGCAGTATTTGTAAAGGATAAGATCACCTTTTAAAAATATATATAATTTTTTTGTTAATGCACTTTTTTGCATATATTATTTTTGTAGGAGCCTGGACAGTATTGCACCCACAAATCAGATCGTAGGTGTAATGCCACAGTCCTGTAGTCTGTCAGCATATCTTTCTGCTTGTACTTCACATGGGCAAAGTGGTGGTAGAGAGAGGGGCAAAGTGGTAGAAAGTTGTAGAGATATCTCACACACTGAAAATTGCACTTAAGAGCCAACACTAGCTTAGGTGCAAACTGGAACCCTTTATTATACGTTCAAACAAATTTATTCAACATAAAATCAGATAAGAGCTTGATCACATTATCTAAAACAGTAATATCAGTACATCTAATGAACAGCTAACAAATTAACCAGCGAGCTAACAGTTAGGCCTCTAGACAAGCCTTGATTAGTCAGGTAGTGCCCACCCCATAAACAGATCTCATTACCCAGCTTTCTTTTCATATCCATCTTCATGGCTTCCTTGACTGTTAAATGTGGTAACTTGTCATCTTGCATTACTATATATAACAGGGCAGCTTCCTCAAATGTCAGGGCCCATAGTCAGTAGACAAGATGCTACTCTGCAGTCCCCTCCAAACTCCTGTCCTATTGGGGTCGGTCACAGGCTCAATGATGCTGTACTCATGTAAATCCTCCAATTAAATACAAGAAGTCTCTTCCTTTAGTAGGTTGCCACTCCCTAGATAGATCATAATATACATGTGTACCAAATACAGCTTCACTGACTGTTCAAAAAGACACTGCCAGCTCACCTATTCTAGGCAAGGTGACAATCCCTTTGATAAAAAAAAACACATCTAAAACGAAACACTGCTAAACGCGAGTTACTGCAAAAAAAAACGCTTCTAAACTCAGTCTAGAAACGAATAAACGACCCTGTGTACATGTACTGATAAGATAACAGTTCAGGGGCAGCTGAAAAAAATGCCCAACAGCTCCTAAATGTCCGTTTACCAGCAGCAGTGTACATGAGGCCTTACCACTGCTGAGCCTTCCTCCATGGCAGTACCCAATGCTTTCAATTATATGGGTGATGGATTTCCCTAGGACCACGCTGGAGGCTGGCAGCCAATCGCTAGGCTCGACCACTGTCATATAACCAAGGGTTCGATGTCTATGATCCCTTGGGGTTCAACACCAGGGATTTTAGTGTCAGCTGCTACAGAGCTAAGAGCAAGGGGAGTGCATGGCAAGGTAGTAGGTTTCATGTTGGGGTGGCTCTACAAAAGACATGTCCACTTTGCCCTGAACTGGTAAGATGACATTGTCTTTAGGAGGAAAATACATAGGCAGCCATTGCTGACTATTCCTCTGACAATGCCTCCGTTATGTGGATCCTCTGGCTTCAATAGTTTGTTTGTCGCTGACCTTAAGTTATGCAGCCAGTGAATGAAGAATTCCTGATATTTGTACTTTCTGGGTGAGGGGCTCATAATATATTAAAACCCAGCAACAGCCAGCCAATCAGTAATGGAGGTCTGCGTATTTCTCACGATGGGTTTCCTTTGGGGCTCAATGCACACTTCTACGACTTACCATGCGCCTTTGGACATCAAATTCACATAAGTCACACCCATGTTTTCCAATCAGTATCGTTCATATCCAAGCGACTTCAGGAGTAGTTCATTCACAACTTGGGACTGACTTTCATATGACTTGAGGGCCATAGACTTCAAATATTAACCCTCAAACGTCACACCTGAATGTTTTACATGCAACAGTTATCAATTATCATTGGTCAAAGCCACCCAAAGTTACATAAAATTTGTACAAGTGTGAATGGAGCCTAAAAGACAGACTCCATAACATTGGCATCCCTTTCATCCAGCTTTATCATAGCTCCAGGCTGCCCTGCACCATCAAGATACTGCAGCGCACCCCCTACACCACAGTGACCCCCCCCCCCCCGCACAGTCCCACCTCCAGCAGATCCGGTTCACATAAACAAGTGGGTGACCACCTGCTTGTCAATATGAAAAGACTCCCACTCTCCAGCTCCTCCCGTGCCTCCGCCCCCCCCAAAAGCATTTTGTTTTACTCCATTGTTTAATTGGGTTATCAGGTTTTGGGACTCACACTTCAGGTCCTATTTATACAGAAATACTAAAAGTTCAAAAAATAAACCACTGTAGTTGCAGAAGATGGCACACACTGTCCATTACTTTGCCAAGTACAGTTCGGCACACTATATGCTGCCTAATAGCTTTCCACCATATACAAGACATTGTGAGAGCAGGTCAGGGTCTGAGATCTATGCTGCCGCCCCCCCTCCCCCCCCCGCAATGTAGAAGGTACCCGTTATCGCCACTCATCAGTATACACAAACCATGCTCTTTAAATTGATGGAAAAAAAACATAAAATTGATTAACAAAACATTAAAGTTTTTAGCCAATAGGCAGAACAACCAGGGACTCCCAAGTATACCCAAACATGTGTAGCAGCTCATTTGGACATTTTCACTTAGGGGTGTACTCACTTTTGTTGCCAGCGGTTTAGACATTAATGGCTGTGTGTTGAGTTATTTTGAGGGGACAGCAAATTTACACTGTTATACAAGCTGTACACTCACTACTTTACATTGTAGACAAGTGTCATTTCTTCAGTGTTGTCACATGAAAAGATAGAAGAAAAGATTTACAAAAATGTGAGGGGTGTACTCACTTTTGTATGTGTGTATATGTATATTTTTCTCACACACACACTTTACTTTCTGCTATAAAACATATCCAAAAAACTAACAAAAAATGGTCTTCATACATTTAGGCCAATATGTATTCTGCTACATATTTGGCGGTAATCAATGACTTATGATGGGACTGCGATATTGCAGCGGACAAAACACTGACACATTGCGGGAACCAGTGCTAACAATATGCACCGTCACTATCAATGACACTGGCTGGGAAGGGGTTAAACCTGTAGGGTGATCAAAGGGTTAAATGTGTGACTAGAATATATTTGTGTGCTGTGGGAGATGCTTTGCAGGGACACAAACTCCATCCCTTCCCCCATCAGAATAGATCTGCCTTGTTTACATGGGCAGAGACAGAACGGACCTCTGCCTAACGATCGGCAGATGCCGGTGGACATCCAGTACCCGGCACCCCGCAGATCGGCTTCTGCTGTGATTAATCACAGCAGAGGTGGCCCGCACCCCCTGTATGCAGAAGTGCAGAATCATGTATATACACACACACACAAACACACACACGTGTGATCCTGCACAGGAGGGCCACCCTGGAGCAGTATATCTGCTATAGGGCGGTCTGGAAGTGATTAAAGGATAACGGTACTTTAAAAAAACATTACAGCCAACAGCTCAGCCTCTCTATGTACTACAGGACCCAAAACTACAAGTGACCCCCTTCAAAGGCTGTAACCTATACTTGTGGTTCTGTGGTCATCCTCTTGCACTGGGAAGCTCACAGCATACTGCACATGCAATGGTTCTCCAGGGAGATGGTTTCTTCAAAGCACAAGTAGCAGAGTGACCCTGTGCCACCGAAAAAAGGTTTTCTGGGTAGCAAGCATACTAATGGCTCAGGTATGTGCTGTATACATACATGAGAGCCAGAGATAGAGCTCAGAGCCCCATCCTCTCCAGGGGGTCAGTCTGAAGGGAGCTGAGAGGTGCTGCTGTGCCCCATAGTGTCCAGGTCAGGACAGAGCAAGGTCCGAGCCTCAGAGAGTCCATGAGGGACAGAAGCTGTAAGGAAGTGTGCAGAGTCTGTGCATAAACCAGGGATCAGAAAATCCCAGGCACCAGGTCACCATGGTGACTACAAATTGTGTTCTGGCACCTGGGCTTTTGCCAGCCAATTGATAAGAGAAAACAGCGAGCGAATGAGGAAGCTGGCCGGTACCTCTGCCGCTCCGAGGTTTTCACTAGAATGCAACCATGGACCACAGCAAGGTCCCACCTCTCAAGCAAGTGTATAGGCGCAAACCGGGCAGGAGTGTGCACAGGGTGGAGGGTGGGCACCAGTTAGGCGTAAACTGGGCATACGGTCAGTGACGAATAGGCACAAGGCGAGTGGTAAAGGTGTGAGATCGGTGACAAATAGATGTAAACAGGTCATCAGATAGCGACTGGGATGTTCCGCACCGGTGAGTCTATGGGAGATAACTCCACATATCACCCCTAGCAGAGTGGATCTAGGATGACGGGCAGTCCCAGCCATCTTATTGGCTCAGATATCTGCCTAGTGGCTTAAAGTGGTTGTAAACTTAAAATAAAAAAAAGAACACCTGCAAGACAAAGGCATAATGAGCTAGTATGCATCGCATACTAGCTCATTATGAAATACTTACCTTAGATTGTAGCTGTTGCAGCAGTCCCCGCACACTGCTGTGACCGGCGACATGTCTCCTGGAGCTTCTTCCGGCTTTGCGGGCTCCGATGCTGTGATTGGCCGGAGCAGTTATGACGCCACCCCCGCTGTCACAGCACGGGCCCTGAAGAAAACGACACGGGCGGGCCGTTTCTTAGCGTACGTGAGGACGTCGGCACATGTGGATACAGTGAATATCTCCTAAACAATGCAAGTTTAGGAGATATTCATGGTACCTACAGGTAAGCCTTATTATAGGCTTACCTGTAGGTTAAAATGGTTTAACAGGCTTTACGACCACTTTAAAAGCCTAGTGGCCCGTCACCAAATATGTCATAAATAAATATATGTCATATATATATATATATATATATATATATAAAAATAAAATTGTAAACGTTCATTATGATACATTACATATCACTGCGCACAAACTGGCTCCAACTTTTGAAGTTGGCTCCTAGATTCAAAAAAAAAAAAAAAAATTGTCAAGCCCTGCTATAAACACTGGGATGTGTTTCATGGTCAAGAGAGCCAAAACTAATATTCAGGAGGGACCCTTAAGTGATGGTGAGAGCCCCACTGTGTGGGCAGATTTGCCTATGTGACCTTTTGTGTTACTAAAATAAAAGTGGGCAGGAAAGCCCTGAAAACTATCTGGTGTGGTGTAAACTCACTGTTTCGGCACTACCATTGAAGAATGCAGTTTCAGAAAGCGCAGCAAAGATGCGGCACGCAGGAATTTTGGGCACTTTCGCAAACCGCAGCAAAACTGCAGAACCTCATAGAAATCTATGGAAAAGTGCAGCTAAAACTGTGGGTTATCTGTGCTTTTGCTGAAGTGCAGCATTGCAAGGTGAAGTCACCCTTAAACATCAGTGAGGGCCCCCCGACATCGCGCTGCTGTTCAGTTGTAGTTTGAACTTTTCAAAACTTTACACACAGCATGTTTAGTACAACTGGTCCTTCTGCCCCTCTGCTGCACCACCCAGCAACATTCAGTTCTGATAAATCAAAAGACAAAAAGGAAGCCGTGTGCATACAAGGTAAGAAAACGACCCTAAAAGAAAAGTCATGACCCCCCCGGTACAAAGGGACTTTATGGGTGAAAAAAGGAAATTATATCATATTTAGAAAAATAAATTTTTGTTTAAAACACATGTGTAACGACAAACAAATCAGCAGTTTGTACAGTACAGATTATATGAAAAGACACAACAATATACTCAAAGCTGTTACAAATTCCAGTTAACATGATTTTTGCTCCTTTAGCCTGACATGTTTCAGGAAATGTATCCCTTCCTCAGAGGCATTGTAGGAGGGAGTACAAATAAGTTCTGAAAAAGAGCAGGAATAGTGGTTTCAAAATGACATTTCAGGGTAGCATCAACATTGTAGCACATGAGCATGTCCGACATACATACCGACAATGAATTGTAAAAGGTTTTTTCCATACGGGTATTTAAAAACACAATTCCATGAAAGAGCAAGTTTACTGCTGCCTGTTCATCGAAGGATGATGGACCCCGTCCGGGCTTGGAGCAGCCCTCACAAGGGTCCCCACGAATAACAGTCCTTGCGTCTTAGCCAGAAAGAGACCCTAACGGATAGGCAAGAGACCTGATATAGTAAAAGTATATGTAGATATTCACAAATAAAACCAATAGAAAAGAAACATTGCAAGTGGAGATTATTCAAAAAGTACTAGGTAATAAGATCATTTGGCAATATGAAGCTGAATAGCGAACATATTGAGAGAAATAAATTTTTTTTTTATTTGTCTTTGATAACCACAAAGCATTGATTCTAAAGATGAGCGGCCAAATTGTTTATACAAGAAAAAAAAATGTAGAAAAAATAACAAATGAATATATCTGCTTAACTGAAATAGGTATACATGTACAAGTGGCTAGGGTGTTAATCCTGGGAGGCAGAGTCCACAGTGGCCGATGAGCCATCTGCAAACTTTTAAAAGATGCCGGCGCATTTGCAGTGTGTAATTTAACCACCATCAGCAGGGTTTAGTGGCGCCAGTGAGGAGCCGTCGCTGCGTGAGGTGGCGCAATGACGTCATCTCATGGCGACTGCGGGCAAAGCGAGTGTATGACTCGCTGAGTCCGGAAGTGTCGTGAGTGCGGCGTCTCGTTGGGTCGAGCATAGCGGAAGCATGTCCCCAGCTATCACCATGACAACCGCTGAGTACCACATAACCAATTAAATACCAAAAAAATCAATAGATAGAAGAAGGGGTCTGGAGTATGGAGAGAAACACAGGGAAACCATAAAGGGAGACCCTCAGGGCAAGGGCTGCACGGTGACAACCCATGATTGAAAAAAAACAGACCAAGCCCACCGGTGCAAAACAGCAGAAGCCCGGATACCCTGAGATTCTTCAAGGGGCATCCAGGCATGCCACATGTAACAGGCGCCCGCCCCCCTAGGAGGAGACGGGCTCCCTTGCGCCGGGCATGGGTGGACCTAGCTCGATAGGCGGGAACGTGTATACATGTCAGACCTGAAGGTAGATATGCAGACATGTGTCAACTGTGCTCAATGGAGCCCATTGGGGGAACAATCATGGGAGGTATGCAAACATGACATTCATATGTAAACATACAACAAAAAGTACAGCAAAAAAATCTGAATCATGTTATCTATTGATAAATTTTCATTATATACAGATATAAAGACAAAATGAGAGGGGGGGAGGGGGCAAGAGGAGGAAAGGAGCAGAAAGACAAATAAGCATACAGAGCACATCAAAGAATTAACAGTGTGTTTATGGACATAAACAAAATATATTCTTTTTGAGCATATTCCTAGACATAGCTATAGATATGATGTTTCTAGGAAATCAAATCATTCTTTTTCACACCCTCCTGAAGTAATGCCGTCTAAGAAAGGGCGGAAACTTAGTTGGGTGTTGAGGCCTGGAAACAGTTGCATTCAGCTCGGTAATCCAACGAACCTCCATCTGGAGCAAGACTTTGTTCCAGTCACCACCCCTTCTGTCTAGATGGACTCGATCAAGGATGGTGAATAGAACACGGGGGGGGGTATCCCAGCATGGTGGTCTCGAACGCGTCGCCCCAAGGGGATGACGGGGTTGTCACACCTTATGCGTGCGATATGTCATGTTGCTCTCTTGTAAAACTAGTTTGGTTTTGCCTATGTAGAAACATTGGCACGTTATTAAGTAAATGTCCTCGGGTGTTTTGCAGTTTGCAAAGTGTCTAGGTTTGCACATTTTGCCCTTTGGTAATATGAATTTACATTGTGTGTACATGTAGCGACAACAAGTGCATCTACCGCAAGTAAAAGTACCAAATCTTCTGCAGGGGTCGGACCGGAAGGTGCCAACATACTCACTCTTGACCAATTGGTCTTTGAGTGAGCGTGCTCTTCTAAAGGTAATGGTGGGAGTTGCAGATATATGCGGAGACCTAGATTCGGGTCAGTTTGTAGCCGGTTCCAGTGCTCTTGTAAGATTTTTGATAGCTTTGTGTTGCTTATTGTAGGTCGTTATCAATCTAGTGATTGGTTTTGAAACGGTAGATGTTTTTGGACAAAAGCAAGTCTTGTCTCATTTGTCCATGTGCCCATCTGAAAGCATGTAGAATAACCTCGATCTAAGAGGCGATTCTTGAGGGAATTGGCCTCTCGGATGAACTTTGCATCTGTAGAACAGCTGCGTTTGAGCCTTAAGTACTGTCCATATGGAATGGACTGAACCAAGGGCTCAGCATGCGAACTGGACACATATAGAATGGTATTTCCAGCGGTCTCTTAGCGATATAGACCGCTGGAAAGTGAACCATCCGTTGATTTGGTGATATTTAAATCAAGAAAGGTGATGGAAGTATCACTGAACGCCATTGTAAAATAAAGATTAAAAGGTATTCTTGTTCATGGCACAGATGAAAGCTTGTAATTTGTCTGGTGTGCTGTCCCATATCATTAGAATATCATCTATGTACCTGAACCATGATAAGACATGGGTGGTATATGATAAATGGTCATTGGATAGAGACTGCTCCCACTCCCCCAGGTACAGGTTGGCATACGACGGGGCACAGCTGGGGTTGTAGGCATACGACGGTGTCCCCATCGCAACCCTCTGTACCTGGATGTAGTGGGATCCATTGAAAGAGAAGGTGTTGTGCGTTAGGATGAAGTCCAGCGCCTCTATCAAAAAGGAATTGGACTTAGTCATCTGTATGGGATTGGGGTATGACAGGTTTAATTGCTGAAAGGCCAAGGTCGTGGGGAATGAAGCTATACAATGCTTTAACGTCAATAGCAACTAAAAAGGAAATGAGGTGGCATGTGCAATTCCTCTAAATATTATAACAAATGGATAGTATCTTTGATACGAGGGTAGGTTGGTAACGAAAGGCCTAAGATGACTCAATAAATTTACTCAGATTTTCAGTTATGGCACCATTCCCTGAGATGATGGGGCGGACTGGAGGATTTTTTGGATTCTTGTGTATTTTAGGGAGACAATAGAGTAGGGATGCGAGGATGTGATGTTCTGACAAATTCCCAAGTGTCCTTATCAATGGCCCCATTACAGAAAGCTCCATCCACCAAATCATAAAAGGCATCATTGAATTTCTCAATGACGCCTTTTGAAATAGGTTTGTACCAGGATGTATTTGTAATGATCTTTTGACACATTGTTGCATATTGCTCATTGGTCATAATGACGATGTTTCCACCCTTATCGGATGGTTTGATGGTCAAAGAATGTTCTTTTCAGGGATTCTAGAGCAATGTGTTCATTGGTGAGGTTGCTAGAGGATACATGTGGCTTTAATTTATGGATCTCTGCCATGGTGGATGTTATGAAAGCAGTAAGATTGGGATTGCTTGTAAATGAAGGAAATTTGTCACCGTTTTTTGAATTTATGTGCATCTGATGGAGGCGGGGGTTCTTTCGAGATATGTTCGTCCAAAAGGGCCTCGATATCAAATGAGTCGATAAGATCACTAGGGTCCTGTTCCTTAAGAAGGGTCAGGAGATCATCTAGGGCCTCATCTGGTTTTTGAGCGACTGTTTTAGGAGTGTGTTTCTTTGGAAAAAAGACTTTTGTAATAGTTTGAGCGAAAAGATTTAAATCTTTTATTGTTTCAAAAGTGTCTAAGGCAGCATCTGGACAAAAACTGAGGCCTTTACATAGAAGTTCTTTTTCAGCTTGAGTGGGTGATCTGAAAGGTTAATGATATTTTGAGTGTTAAGATTGGGAGAAACATCTGTGGGAATGGACAGTGAATCTAGATGTCTGGAGGACTTTCCTCCATTCTGTGAACTAGAAAATCCGTGTCTGTTTTTGATAAAGTTGTGAGTGCAGATGGGAGCAAAGAACCACCAGTGTGTGTAGTTGTGGTAGAACCAGCACCAGAAGAACCTGTAGGACAAGATTGATTAACACCACGTGAATTACCTTTACCAAAAAGATGAAAGAATAGATGATTGTTGAGTGGGAGTGGAGTCTGATTCTCTGTGTGCATACAACAGTTCTAGCCCTGATGAAAAAAAAAACTGCAACTATTTTGATCATCATTGTTCAGATGCAAAATAAAAAAGATACAAAGTATCATTATTACATTTGTATAAATTGGGTTACTATTATCTGCAAATTAAAGTAGAACTATAGTCAAAACTACTGAGTTTGGATAGAGCATGGGTAGGCAACCTAAACCACTTCAATACCAGGCACTTACACCCCCTTCCTGCCCAAGCCAATTTTCAGAGCGGTCGCTGTTTAAATGACAATTGCGCGGTTGTGCTAAACTGTACCCAAACAGAATTTTTATCATTTTGTTCCCACAAATAGAGCTTTCTTTTGGTGGTATTTGATCACCTCTGCATTTTTTATTTTTGCTAAATAAAAAAAGCCCAAAAATTTTGAAAAAAAAAAAAGTTTGTTTCCGTTATACAATTTTGTAAATAAAGCACGTTTTCTCCTTCACTGATAAGGTGGTACTGATGGGCACTGATTGGCAGTGAAGGGTGGCATACCTGGTGGTCCAGTGTGGTGGCAACCCCTGGTGGTCCTGGGTGGGCATCCTAGGGGGCGCTGCGCTGATAAATCAGCACAGACCCCCCCCCCCCCCATCAGGAGAGCAGCCGATCAACGGCTCTTCCTGTTTACATCGTGATCAGCCGTGATTGGACACGGCTGATCATGTGGTAAAGAGCCTCTGTCAGAGGCTCTTTACCGAGATCAGTGTAGCGGTGTGTCAGACTGACACACCGATCGCCGCGATGCGCTCCCCCACGGGCACGTGGCGGCTGTTATCCTGTTGGACATCATATGGCGCTTAGTCAGGATAACTGAACCCCCGCCCAGCCGTCATTCTGCTATAGGCCAGGCGGGAAGTGGTTAAAGAGGTGGAGATCTACATGAACAACATGGGAGAAGTCAAAGATCACCGGGCACAGTGTCCCCTCCTTACACCAGTTTAAAACCTGTAATTGCCTAACTACCATGTCAGTCACGTTCTATGCACGGCAATCATGGGTTTAAATCAAGTGGTGAGGAAGCAACATATCTCCTCCTCACCACCTGTGAAACGCACTCAGATCGCGGATTAGAGGAGCAGCAGCGTTTGCTGCACTTGTGAATGAGCCCTTATAGTTGCATTTGGCAGCGGCACTCTAAAGCCCCATACACACTATTACATTTTCTGCAGATTTTTGTCTTTAGATTTACCAAAACCATGTAGTGCAAGGGCCTGCCTGATTGCATACAAATGGAAACTCTTTAAAGTGATTAAAAAAAAAACGATGCTTTACAAACATATCATCATAGTCAACTCCACTGTGCAGTTAGTTTTGCACAGAGTGGCCCCCGATCCTCCTCTTCTGGGGTCCCCAGCAGTTTTATCAGCTCCTCCCCGCATCATATAACCCCCTAGGAGAAGCGCTCTCCCGGGGGGTTACCTTGTGGGCACGCTCCCGAGGCCAGCATCGCCGAATGTAGGGCACCACCCCCTGCTTCATTGGATTTGATTGACAGCAGCGGGAGCCAATGGCTGCACTGCTATCTATCCAATCAAGACCTGAGAACCCTGGGCAGGGAAGTAGCACGCCTTCGCCGAGGGATTGCAGGGGGTAAGGTAAGTTAAACAGGGAGGCTGGGGGGGCCAGTCATTGTCAGAAGTTTTTTCAACTTAATGCATAGGAAGCATTAAGGTGAAAAAACATGAAGGTTTACAACCCCTTTAAGGTTTGACCTCATATGGTTTTGGTAAATCTGAAGACAAAAATCAGCAGAAAATCTAATAGTGTGTATGGGGTCTTAGAGCTTGTTCACAAGTAAAATCTTGCAGTTGAGTTGCGGTATTACCGCCCCAATCCCGTCCCCCTTTAGCTGCTGAGGTAGCAGCCAAAAGGTGTACACATGCTGCAGCAGAAATGAAGATCCCTGTTGCTCTTGGTGCCTGCTCCCGCCTGCCAACCACCACCCATTCAAGTAAATGGGGCTCTCCGCATGGGACAGGAGCCGGCACTAGAGGAGACATCGGATTATGTGGCACTTGCTCCCTACTACAGCTCCTACTTTACAAGTAGTCCCTCTGCATTGTGTGCTAGGGGGAACGATTGCTCCCTACCCGTGCATATGAAATGTATACATTTGTGAAATCAGCTGCCCATTCAAAAAGTTGTGAAAACCTATAAAGTGAAAAAGTATTTGTGGTGAACCGCGCTATATTCTAATTATATAGTGCAAACGGTACAAATACTGAGGAACCACCGGATACACTCCAATGGAACATGCACAACAGTCAATCAAGAATTGTCCATAAATTGTGATCAAACATCTCATCAACAGTGCAAAATAAAAGTACAAATGGTCAAAAACATAATAAAATGCTCAAGTCCAAGAAAGAGGCTCATCCAAAGTGTTCAGGTTTTAGGAGTGACTAAAGGAATCCTCCAACACCGAGAATGCAGCCCACTCACCAGATGACGATGATCCCCATTACAGAGATCATAACAGCCTTCGGATTATCAAACTGCATCTGGAAATCCGTCACTGCAGATCCGGTGATCTCCAATCAAAAGAATGGCCACAAGTGTCCAAATTAGACATAGGAAAAAGAACAATCTCCCACGGTGAAGTATATCAAAAACGTGGTTTTATTTGATAAAAATGGCTCCAAACGCCAACCGGCATGGTAACAAAGTTAAAAAAACAAACAAGTGGAAGTCTTGGTGCACTATGGGGAGAGATAGAGAGAGAGTATCTATTCTATACACAGGATTTCCCATGATATTTTCTAGTTTCACCACTAGGTGTCGTCCGACGCCTATTCACTAATTGTCCAATCTCTATCTCTCCCCATATTGCAGCGCACCACGGCGTCCTATCCCATTAAACTTCCTGTTTTAATGTGATGCAATCAATAAGATCCCTCTGGTTGCCACAATATGGCGTTATTCTCTTGGAACGATACAGTGTTTTCTATGATCTGTTTTCACCACTAGGTGTCGTCCGACGCCTCTTCACTAATTGTCATTAAGAATCGGAAAGCCTCCGGGCTGACGTCACAATTCACAAACCAACCCGCTTGGAGAGGGGAACGCGGCGACCAATAAGATTAGAGCTTTCCCTTTATATATAACCTGAGCGCGGCAAGCGGAGCCCATAGGTGACAGCAAACCGCGCGCAGTACAATGTGCTACCCGTACACCCTTCTACCGGGAGGTGAGTGCGGAGATATGGGGGGCGGTAATACCGGGGAGATACAGCGGGACTAATGACAGCCGACCGTCCTGTCCGGACAATGATCGCTGTACACCGGAGACAATGATCGCTGTACACCGGAGACCCCGACCTGTACCGGAGACCCCGACCTGTACCGGACATCTCATACATTTTCTATTATCAGATCCATCCAGGGACAGGTATGGGGGGAGGGGAGGGAGGGTCACCTGTACACAGCGCTCTCCTGTATAGAGGATGATCCTACCGGGATGGATCCAGTGATCGGCACCGCTGGGCAGAGACACCGACCACTAGGGGCGCCCCCCCCCTCCAGAGGATCCGGTTTCCCGTGGCGGGCGGTGCGGGGTGTAGCGGAGAAGCAGAAGGCGGCTCTATCTGGCTGCTGGTGCAGAGAGAAGGAGAAGCCGCCGGATCCCCCCCTGAGCCACGGGCAACAATACCGATGTCCAGCAGCCGTGTCAGCTCCCCGCCCCCCTCCCCGGGCGATGTGCACACAGACAGGATACATCCACCCAGACTGACCACAGGACACCCGCTGGGCCACTTGTCCCGGAGGAGCCCAAAGATGGAGATGACTTCCATAGGAGGACCGGACTTCATCCCTGGTGTGTGACCCCCCCCAACCTGGCTCCATCCTCCTCCCCCACCTGGCTCCACCCCCCGTCCACCTGACTCCACCCCCCACCTGGCTCCACCTGGCCCCACCCCCCATCCACCTGGCTCCACCCCCGGCTCCATCCTCCCCCCTGGCTCCACCCCCTGTCCACCTGGCTCCACCCCCCTGGCTCCATCCTCCTACCCCACCTGGCTGCACCCCCCTCTGTCCACCTGGCTCCACCCCCCCGGCTCCATCCTCCTCCCCCACCTGGTTGCACCCGTCCACCTGGCTCCACCCCCCGCTCCATAGGAGGACCGGACTTCATCCCTGGTGTGTGACCCCCCCCCCCCAACCTGGCTCCATCGTCCTCCCCCACCTGGCTCCACCCCCCATCCACCTGGCTCCACCCCCTCCATCCTCCTCCCCACCTGGCTGCACCCCCCTCCATCCTCCTCCCCCACCTGGCTGCACCCCCCACTCCCCTCTACCTGGCTCCACCCCCCTCCATCCTCCTCCCCCACCTGGCTCCACCACTCCCCTCCACCCCCTGGCTGCCACCCCCCAATCCCCTCTACCTGGCTCCACTCCCCTCCATCTGGCTCCACCCCCCACCACCTGGCTCCACCCCCCCCCACCACCTGGCTCCATCCCCCCCCACCACCTGGCTCCATCCCCCCCCCCCACCACCTGGCTCCATCCCCCCCCCCACCACCTGGCTCCATCCCCCCCCCCACCACCTGGCTCCATCCCCCCCCACCACCTGGCTCCATCCCCCCCCCCCACCACCTGGCTCCATCCCCCCCCCCACCACCTGGCTCCATCCCCCCCCCACCACCTGGCTCCATCCCCCCCCCCCCCCCCACCACCTGGCTCCATCCCCCCCACACCCTGCTGCACCCCTCTCCCTCCGTCCACCTGGCTTCCATCCCTCCCCCCCCCACCTGGCTGCACCCTCCTTCACCTGGCTCCATCCACCACCCCACCTGGTTGTGCCCCTGCCATCTTGTCCGCCTAGCTCCATCCTCCTACCACCTGGCTGCACCCCTCCCTCTCCTGTCCACCGGGCTCCACTATGCCACCTGTATGTCATTTCCAGGACCGGCGCTGCCATTCTACAGGAGCTGTGCTCAGGGAAGCATCTCTCATCTCTGTTCCATCAGCTGTAGCGGAGTACAGAGGAGACATCCAGGGTCTAATAGGCTCTGAATGTTTAATAAGGAGTACCTGTCATGTATATGCCATCACATAGGGGGCTATTGGTCCGCTATGTAATGGCAATCAGTTTTTTTTTATAACATAAAAGTATAAAAAAAAAGTTTTAAACATTTAAACAGACAGAAAAAAACATTTTAGAGCCCCCTACATACACAAATGTATGTGGTTTGGCGCCTGCGATTTCCCTACACAATATGCATCAGGAGCATGCCGGAGTGAGAGCAATAATTCTATAGCATCAGAACTACTGCATAACACTAAACTGATGATCTGTAGGGGGCTTTTAAAGCATTGCCTATGAAAAAAATATATAGGCTACTGAAGGTTTTTGCCGTTTCATGGGTGCACACGCAAAGCCCCTATAGGTCATGAGTTTAGTGTTATGCAGGGAGGGGGGGGGGGGGGCGCGGTGCGCAAGTAGGCTGGTTTGATACACATCAGATCCATCTTTGTGTGTGTTGGGGGGTTATTTGTACACAGCACCCCCCCCCCCACACACACACACATATAGAGGATCCTTCTACTCGTATGAGATCTAGTGATGCATAATATCAGATCCATCCAGGAATAGCCCCCCCCCCACCCCTCCTGCATAGCAATAGAGGATCATTCTACCTGCTGGATGGGATCTGGCAAGAAATAGATCCATCCAGGAATTGTTGGGGGGGGGGGGGTCGCCTGTGCACATCCCCCATCCCTCCTGTATAGAGGATCCTTCTGCCTGGACGAGATCTAGTGATACATATCACATCCATCCAGGAATAGTTATGGGGGGGGGGGGGGGTCATCTGTACACAGCCGCTACTCTCCTGTATTAACTTCAGGTCAGGGTTTTAGGCCAATTTCACACGATCGGCCCGCTCGGATCCACCTGTCCGTTTTTTTTTTCCCCAGGCAGATCCGAGCCACCCATTAACTTCTATGGGCAGGTGGATGTCAGCGGAGGATGAGTCTGCTGACAACCGCCTGCCACCCAAGACAGACGTACGGCGATCCGCTGGAATGATGAACGTATCGGATAAACAATGGACAGGCTGTCGTTTTCATCTCCCATAGAGGAGAGCGGGACTCTGACCAGTCCATCTCTGCACAGTGAGTGGACACGGACCTGACGTCCGCCAGATCAGCAGAGCCGCCGCCCCCCCCCCCCCCCCCCCGCTGAGCCAGCAGAGTCCATCCAGTGGATCCGCCCCGTGTGAAAGGGGCCTTATACATTACTGAAACGGTGATAATCGTCCAGAACTCCTATACTTTTAGCGGGCTCAGGGCAGTAAGGACTCTTTACAACTGTGGTTCAGATGTGGTAAAAACCCCATAGTTAATCCTCATTTTTTCCAACCTCCTCTGCACCTCCTCCTTCGCTGCAGTGGCCAGGAGTGTAAACATTGCTTTAGAATTATACGCCTGTTGGGTGTAGCACAAGCCACGCTTGACCCATTCAAGTGAAGCTACTTTGCAATCAAGGGGTTAAAGCCAGGCCGCAAGGAGACGTTGTATCGCCTCCTCACCACCTGCAATGACCCCTTGGATCCACACACAAGTATACAATTGCGAGGTGCTTGCAGAGGGGCCCCATTTACTTGAATGGATCAGGAATGGTGGGCAGTAGAATTCACTGAAAGCAACAAGGGGTACAACTCCTGCTGCAACAAGTGTTCTCTTAGCTGCTGCCCCAACACTGTCCACTGAAACCAAACTTTGCCTACTGACTGTCCACATGCCATCTGCTGCCTCACTGACAGTGTCCACCTCTAAGGTAAGCCAAGTGTTTATCTTTACAGTGGCATTTGTTTATTATATTCTATATTTTCCTTACCATTTAGTTAAACCTTGCTAGGAAAAAAACAAAGCACACATTGAACCCTGTTAATCTGTTTCATGATGTTTAGTTAGATCTTCACTTCTCAAAGGTTGCCCATCCCTGGTATTGCGAATGGTCCTACCTGGATGGGATCCATAATATCAGATCCACCCAGGAATAGTTCTATGGGTGGGGGTCCTCTATACACAGAGCTTCTTGAAGAGCTGACTTACAGCTATGACGGCTCGTCCAGGGGAGCCATCCTGCCGCAGTATAAACTGGAGGCTGGTCAGGAAGGGGTTAAAAATCTCAGCTCCCTCATCACATGAGTGATCTGTCTGCACTGACCCCAGTTGCAGTGGTGTCGCTAGGGGGTGGCTACTGGGGCTAAAGCCCCCAAATCAGGCCTTAAAGCGGAGCTCCGCCAAAAATTTTTTTTTTTTTTTTTAAAAGTCAGCAGCTACAAATACTGCAGCTGCTGACTTTTAAAACATGGACACTTACCTGTCCAGGGCGCCCGCGATGTCGGCACCCGAGGCCGAAGCGTCTCTCCCGACCTCGGGTGCTGCCGCCTCCATCTTCGGTAAGGGAATCAGGAAGTGAAGCCGTGCGGCTTCACTTCCCGGTTCCCTACTGCGCATGCGCGAGTCGCGCAGCGCAATACGGGATGGTCCCTGCTGCCTCTGGGACCCGTGTGTTTCCCAGCAGGCAGCGGGGAGGGAGCAGGAAGTGGCATAAATAACCGCAGATTCTGCGGCTATCTATGCCGGAAGTGGGTACAGATACCTGTAATATACAGGTATCTGTACCCCCCTCCCCCCTGAAAAGTGCCAACTGTGTCACCGGAGGGGGGAGGAATCTGATGAGTGGAAGTTCCACTTTTGGGTGGAACTCCACTTTAATTCTCTTACCGGTTCTGATGCGTTTAAATAGAAGAGCTGTATCGCTATGAGTCAATTGCCGGGGGGGGGGGGGGGCTTCAATACACACCCCTCCTCTCTCATTGGCTCTAGAAAAGCTGAATTTATGGTGCCAATTGTGAGTACTGATCAGGAGAGGAGCTAGCTGGAGGAAGGATGGGAAATGTCAGCCGCTGACCACTAGTGAAGATTGGACACTGAGCAAGGAAGGAGGAGAGGACCCCCCTAGGAGCCGGGACATTGTCACTGCTCAATACCCCTCATGTCCATCGACAAGGAGGAGCGGGTTGTGAGCATGCAGAGGAATGTCCAGAAAGGAGAAAATTGTTCTCTACCAGGCTTGTGTCAGCACCGAGCCTCCCTCCCCAGGACGACGGAGCAAGCAGAACACCATGATCATCGCTACCCATAAAGAAGTCCCCGGAGCTCCACCTGAGGCAGAATGAAGATAACAGGAGGGATGGCTGACTGCATTCTTCTCCTGAGAGTCCCAATTATTCTGCCTTCCACAAATCTGTGCTGGAAACGTGTCCCGTACCTCAGCAGGACCGGTCAGGTGAAAGTACAATCCTGAATAGGTTAGGAATATACTGGGACTTATCAGGTACTGGCCTCTTCACCCCCTCCCTAGTGTGATGAATTCCCAACCCCCCCCCCCCCAAATCTCAGTATGTGGAATATCTGCACCCCGCCGCTCATGGGGGTGGTTCCTGACATCCTGTAATCCACTAACAAAAGCAGTGAGGAGGCCCGCCACGGGAAGGCGGCACGAGGAGGCCCGCCACGGGAAGGCGGCACGAGGAGGCCCGCACGGGAAGGCGCACGAGGAGGCCCGCCACGGGAAGGCGGCACGAGGAGGCCCGCCACGGGAAGGCGGCACGAGGAGGCCCGCCACGGGAAGGCGGCACGAGGAGGCCCGCCACGGGAAGGCGGCACGAGGAAGCCCGCCACGGGAAGACGGCACGAGGAGGCCCGCCACAGATGGAGGGGGTGGGAGCAGTGGTGTATTTAGGTTTGTGCTGCCCTAGGCCTGACTAAACTCATGCACCCCCCCCTAATTTAAATACAACCCACCCCATCTGTAAACGACAGCCCTTCCTCCTTTAGGCTCATTTAGCACCTTTCACCTTTCCCACTCCCCCCCCTCTAATACATGCTCCACTCCCCCCCCTCTAATACATGCTCCACTCCCCCCCCCCTAATACATGCTCCCTCCACCCCCCCTCTAATACATGCTCCACTCCCCCCCTCTCTAATACATGCTCCACTCCCCCCCCTCTAAATACATGCTCCACTCCCCCCCTCTATGGATACATGCTCCAACTCCCCCCCCTCTTATGGAATACATGCTCCACTCCCCCCTATGCAATACATGCTCCACTCCCCCCTCTATGTAATACATGCTCCACCCCCCCCACCTATCTAATACATGCTCCACTCCCCCCCTCTATGCAATACATGCTCACCCCCCCCCTCTATGTAATACACGCTCCCACTCCCCCCCCCCCCTCTATGTAATACTCGCTCCACTCCCCCCCCCCCTCTATGTAATACACGCTCCACTCCCCCCCCCCTCTATGTAATACATGCTCCACTCCCCCCCCCTCTAATACATGCTCCACTCCCCCCCCCCTCTCTAATACATGCTCCACTCCCCCCCTCTAATACATGCCTCCACTCCCCCCCCCTCTAATACATGCTCCACTCCCCCCCCCTCTAATACATGCTCCACTCCCCCCCCCTCTAATACATGCTCCACTCCCCCCCCCCTCTAATACATGCTCCACCCCCCCCCCCTCTAATACATGCTCCACTCCCCCCCTCTATGTAATACATGCTCCACTCCCCCCTATGCAAATACATGCTCACTCCCCCCCTCTATGTAATACATGCTCCACCCCTCCCCCACCTATCTAATACATGCTCCACTCCCCCCTCTATGCAATACATGCTCCACCCCCCCCTCTATGTATACACGCTCCACTCCCCCCCCCTCTATACATGCTCCACTCCCCCCCCCTCTAATACATGCTCCACTCACCCCCTCTATGTAATACATGCTCCACTCACCCCCTCTATGTAATACATGCTCCACTCCCCCCCCCCTATGTAATACATGCTCCACTCCCCCCCTATGCAATACATGCTCCACTCCCCCCCTATGCAATACATGCTCCACTCCCCCCTATGCAATACATGCTCCACTCCCCCACCTCTATGTAATACATGCTTCACCCCCCCCTCTATGTAATACATGCTTCACTCCCCTCCCCCCCCTCTGTGTAATACATGCTTCACTCCCCCCCCCTCTGTGTAATACATGCTTCACTCCCCCCCCTCTGTGTAATACATGCTTCACTCCCCCCCTCTATGTAATACATGCTTCACTCCCCCCCCCTCTGTGTAATACATGCTTCACTCCCCCCTCTATGTAGTACACGTTCCACTCCCCCCCCCCCCCCTGTAATACATGCTCCACTCCCCCTCTATGTAATACATGCTCCCACTCCCCCCCCCATGTAATACACGCTCCACTCCCCCCCCTCTATGTAATACACGCTCCACTCCCCCCCCTCTATGCAATACATGCTCCACTCCCCCCCTCTCTATGCAATACATGCTCCACTTCCCCCCACCCCTCTATGCAATACATGCTCCACTCCCCCCCACCCCTCTATGCAATACATGCTCCACTCCCCCCATGCAATACATGCTCCACTCCCCCCCCATGCAATACATGCTTCACTCCCCCCCATGCAATACATGCTTCACTCCCCCCCCTCTATGTAATACATGCTCTACCCCCCCTCTATGTAATACATGCTTCACTCCCCCCCCCATGTAAATACATGCTCCACTCCACTCCCCCCCATGTAATACATGCTCCACTTCCCCCCTATGTAATACGTGCTCCACTCCCCCCCCCCCCCCCTATGTAATACATGCTCCCACTCCCCCCCCACTATGTAATACATGCTCCACTCCCCCCCCCCCTATGTAATACATGCTCCACTCCCCCCTATGTAATACATGCTCCACTCCCCCCCTATGTAATACATGCTCCACTCCCCCCTATGTAATACATGCTTCACTCCCCCCCCTCTATGTAGTACACATTCCACTCCCCCCCCCCATGTAATACATGCTCCACTCCCCCCCCCCCCATGTAATACATGCTCCACTCCCCCCCCTCTATGTAATACATGTTCCACTCCCCCCCTCTATGTAATACATGCTTCACTCCCCCCCTCTATGTAATACATGTTCCACTCCCCCCCTCTATGTAATACATGTTCCACTCCCCCCTCTATGTAGTACACGTTCCACTCCCCCCCCATGTAATACATGCTCCACTCCCCCCCCCATGTAATACATGCTCCACTCCACCCCCCCTCTATGTAATACATGCTCCACTCCCCCCCCTCTATGTAATACATGCTCCACTCCCCCCCCCCCTCTATGTAATACATGCTCCACTCCCCCCCCCCCCTCTATGTAATACATGTTCCACTCCCCCCCCTCTATGTAGTACACGTTCCACTCCCCCCCCCTCTATGTAATACATGTTCCACTCCCCCCCCCTCTATGTAATACATGTTCCACTCCCCCCCCTCTATGTAGTACACGTTCCACTCCCCCCCCATGTATACATGCTCCACTCCCACTCCCCCCCCCCTCTATGTAATACATGTTCCACTCCCCCCCTCTGTGTATACATGCTTCACTCCCCCCCCCTCTATGTAATACATGTACCACTCCCCCCCCATGTAATACATGCTCCACTTCCCCCCCCCCTATGTAATACATGCTCCACTCCCCCCCCCCCCCATGTAATACATGCTCCACTCCCCCCCTCTATGTAATACATGCTCCACTCCCCCCTCTATGTAATACATGCTTCACTCCCCCCTCTATGTAATACATGCTCCACTCCCCCTCCTCTATGTAATACATGTTCCACTCCCCCCCTCTATGTAGTACACGTTCCACTCCCCCCCCATGTAATACATGCTCCACTCCACTCCCCCCCCCCTCTATGTAATACATGTTCCACTCCCCCCCTCTGTGTAATACATGCTTCACTCCCCCCCCCTCTATGTAATACATGTACCACTCCCCCCCCATGTAATACATGCTCCACTTCCCCCCCCCCTATGTAATACATGCTCCACTCCCCCCCCCCCATGTAATACATGCTCCACTCCCCCCCCTCTATGTAATACATGCTCCACTTCCCCCTCTATGTAATACATGCTTCACTCCCCCCCCCTCTATGTAGTACACTTTCCACTCCCCCCCCCCATGTAATACACGTTCCACTCCCCCCCCCTCTATGTAATACATGTTCCACTCCCCCCCCCCTCTATGTAATACATGTTCCACTCCCCCCCCCTCTATGTAATACATGTTCCACTCCCCCCCTCTATGTAATACATGTTCCACTCCCCCCCCTCTATGTAATACATGTTCCACTCCCCCCCCTCTATGTAATACATGTTCCACTCCCCCCCCTCTATGTAATACATGTTCCACTCCCCCCCCTCTATGTAATACATGTTCCACTCCCCCCCCTCTATGCTTCCCCCCCCCTAGTACAGTGACCCCACCATACACAGATTCCTTATACCTGTAGTGGGGGGAGGGGGGTGAAAAGGGTCTTATAGAAGGTCCGGAGATGATACAATGAGGAGAGATCAGTGTGGTGGGTGGAGGAGCCCGGACAGGAGACGGTACTTACCCGGAGCTCGGTGTAATCACATGACCTCCTCTCCCGGTCTATTCCTCCGTACTCCGCACACATCTCTCTTCTCTGATACTATCTTTTCCCGCGCGCGCCAAAATCATCCCTCCTTTATCCCCACTGACCAATCAACACCGCCCCCTTGTCTCCTTCTATGGACAGACTCCGCCCACAGATGACGCGGGGGGCGGTACTCAGTGACAGTTCTGAGAACTGATACATTTTATATCCGCGAGAAATCGATTACAAAGTAACGGCGCGCGCTCCGAGTAGTTTTATTATTTGTATTTACTGTCATTACTATTACCTGGAATATAAAGTGTAACCAAAAGCCAAACATTTTTTTAGCTTTGGATATTGATGGCTTATAACAGCTGTCAGGTTATTTTGCTGTCTGTGTCCCTGGTAGGGAGATTCAGGCTCTCTGTTTATTTACTGTTATAATCCAAAGTGAAAGTAAAATAATCTCAAATTTTGGGTTGTCACCAGAACAGGAATTGAGGAGAAATCTTCCAATGGGGACACTAGTTCTGGTGACAACCGGGGATTTCCTCTCACTTCCTGTTGTGGCTTTGGGACAGGAAGTGAAGGGAAATCTCCCCAATGGGACACAGATGTATAAAAAAAAACACGTGAGAGGGTATCAAACCCCTTTTTACATTGTGCAAAAATTTTAAAGAAAAGTTTTGCCTTCAGTTCTGCTTTAACCTCTTCCACAGAATCACTTACAAATATGTGTTTCTGCACTTCTGGGTCCGGGTCCCCTGGTGAACTGCTCCCATTATGCCTGGACACAGCGGGAGCCAATCAGCGGGTCCACCCAGACACAATGTCCGCTGTAACCCGCTGATCGTTCGCGGCGCAGGCAGAACGGCGTTCTGTGACAAGGGAAGACTGTGATCTTGTGCTTCTCCTAAGCAGGAACACGGATCTCTGGCTTCTCGCAGTAAATGCACCTCCCCCACACAGTTAGCGAGCCACTCCCTAGGCCTAGGAACACATCTAACCCTTTGAACACCCCTGATGCCCTTCCCTGCCAGTGTCAGTACAGTGACAGTGTATAATTTTAGCACTGATCACTGTATTAGTGTCACTGGTCCCCACAGAGTGAAAAAGTGTCAGCCAGGTTCACACTGACTGCAGGTTAGAAATTGTACGCGTTCATACCCGCGTGTCAGTCCGACTTTATCAGCGATCTCAGAGACATCTGCGCAGGTTACAAATATCGATTGAAATCGCCCCCGAAGTCACCAAAATAGTGCAGGAACTATTTTTGGGAATCAGTGCAGCGCTGCAAAGTCGGCGCCGCACCGATTCAGACAGTGCTATTGCTGGAAATAGCCGCCAATTTGGCATGCGAATAGACATGTCAAATCGCATGCCAAATCGGCCCGGTGTGAACGTGGGCTAAGTGTCCTATTTGTCCACCACAATATCGCAGTCCTGCTATAAGTCGCTGATTGCCGCCATTTCTAGTAAAAAAAAAAAATCCTTAAACCTATCCCATAGTTTGTAGATGCCATAACTTTTGTTACCAAAATATGTAGCAGAATACAAATTGGCCTAAATTGATGAAGAAATTTGATTTTTTTTTCATTTTTTTTTTAAAGCAGAAAGTAAAAAATATAGTTTTTTTTTTTTTTTCAAAATTGTTGGA